>SRMA01026527.1:240760-419445 GCA_007224835.1 Danionella cerebrum | reverse complement strand
AATCACCTCATCTAACCCACTCCAAAATCTCTCCTTCTCTTCCAACTTACAGCCTACTTGTGGAGCATAACCACTCACTCCATTCAACATCACCCCTTCAATCTCTAACTTCAAACTGATCACCCTGTCTGACACTCTTTTCACCTCTAAAACATTTCTCACAAACTCCTCCTTCAGGATCACTCCTACCCCATTTCTCTTCCTATCCACACCATAGTAAAACAGTTTGTATCCCCCTCCAATACTACGCGCTTTGCTACCCTTCCACCTGGTCTCCTGCACACAGAATATCTACCTTCCTTTTCTCCATCATGTCCACCAGCTCTCTACCCTTCCCTGTCATTGTACCAACGTTAAGAGTCCCTATTCTCAGATCTATACTCCTGCCATTCCTCTTCTCTTTCTGCCGACGAATCCTTCTCCCTCCTCTCCTTCTTTGACAAACAGTAGTCCAATTTCCACCGGCACCCTGTAAGTCAACAGCACCGGAGGCGGTCGTTGTTAACCCGGGCCTCGACCGATCCGGTATGGAAATCGATTTGGTGACTCGCATATTTGGTATTTGGCATATTTTACGCCGGATGCCCTTCCTGACGCAACCCTCTCTATTTATCCGGGCTTGGGACCGGCACAGAAGTCACTGGCTTGCAACCCCTATGGCTAGATTGATTGACTGCCTGAACCAATGTTCAAAAATGTCAATGACCTTATTCTATAGACTTCCGAAATCAAAAGAAAGCAAAGTCAAATGGATTCCTGCAATTTGAAGAAATGCTTCTTTAATTTCTTCAAACCTGGATTTTTTTTGTGGTCACCATTCTATGTCCAAGTCAGACATAATCTATTTTGGCTAAATTAGCATATTCGCTAACCCTAGAGGTTCGGAATCTTTTTGTTAAACTAAAATCCTTAGTTTGTACTGAGTAAGGTGGTTGATGGAACTTCATTTTATTCTGAGTGAATTATGATCTGGCACATAATTTTGTGACAGCGTTTGTGACTAGCTTACAGCTTGTCTAATGAAAAAACATAATAAAATTATTTGTACATACCTGTCCTCATACAACCAGTATGTTCCTAAATGTCTCCAACAAACCCCTTTAAAGTACGACCAAGCATTACGGCTTTTGTATGCCTGTAACTTTGTTTTGTGTCCTTTGAAATCTGGAAAGTTTAAATGTCTATCTCCAAGGAAAGCCTATAATCTCTTTTGGGGATAACAATGGAGAGCAATACATTTTAAATTTATCATCAAGTCATCAGTGAATCTGCACTCTTCCATAATAAACGCAGAGATTTTACCACTTGTTTTGCACCTAGTCTCAATGAAGGAGGCGTGGCCCTCTTGAAAAGTGACGTCAATGCATACCCTCTATCGAAAAGCTTTATTCATCACCACTAACACGAAGCTACAAAAATGTCAACAAAACAACTGAGTAACAAGGAGTGAGCCAGTGTTTGGAAGAGCACATTTGCTTCAATTTATCATAGATTTACTGGATTAACTTTTTTTTTTTTAATTGGTGAGAAGCAGAGCTCTATACACCTTGTCTTTATATTTAACGTTACCTTTTGGTTGTATTGCATGGCCAACTAAAAAAATCCAACTCAACTAGATAGAAACATTGTTTTTTTAACCATAACTAAAAAGTGATTAAGGAATGACCTACAATAGGTTTTTGTTTGAGGTATCTCAGCTGCATGATTGCCTTGTGTGCTATGTCCAAATAAAATGAAGACCATAAATTCTCCAGTGCTGAAGCTCATTATTAAGTGCAGCTATTTCCATTGTTTACATTGAATAAGACAAACACGTGTTAAGCAAACCGCTGGGGTCAGGCCAGCACGCGCCTCGAACATTCTACGAACGCTTCTTTTCATTATCGTCATGACGTCGAGAAGTTTGACACTAAACATGAATGAAAGACCATTCAGCAAAACTGAGATTGGGCCCAATAATCTCCCATTCAGGGTCTGGGTGGCATTAAGCCGGTTAAATCATTGATTCGGCATGTATTAGGCGGTGACTGTTCATTCTGGACACAGAATGATTTCTGTTTGCCGTGACATAAACACAGGTTATGTCTACCCGTAATTAAAGAAAACCATAATTTTGGGGATTTACCGCCTCTAACAACTTAGTCGATAAATATTGGTTACAGGCCACTCGTCTGTCTGCAAACAGTGAAAATATGTCCTTCTCATTACAGTGAATCGATTCTTTTGAAGCGAATCTGTTAAAAAGATTTGCTTTACGTAATGACGTTTCGCTTCAGACTGCTCCATCTAAAACCGCAGTTTACAACATGCGAATGCAAATTCTTATGTAATATAATATTGCAATTTTAGTACGATGGGTTTTTTTTTTACATTTAATGTACACAAAATATCATGGTTTGAATCTTGGTGGAAAATGCCAGTTCACACAATGTACATAAAACACTTTGCTCTGGATGCTTTTCTGTATTAGAAAGTAAAGATTAAGTGACACATCATATTAAATATTTTGACAATCTTTATAGATGCATGATGTTACATTCTAAAATTACTCAGATCAAACAATGTGTTGATTTGGTGTCCTCGACTACATGTATCAAATTTGTTTTGGAGTCATCTTCTGACCATCTGATGGAAAAAATATTGACTTGAAACCTGTATAAAATAATCTCTATTTATATAGCTTGTTTGATTCGCGAGGAGAGAATCGACTCATTTGAATCATAAGTTCGGACCGTCATTCATGAGGTATTACAGATTGACTCGTTTATTTATCAGTTTGATTCGTGATTTAAGCTGTACACTCAATAAATAAACACAACTAATCATGTGTGTTTGTTTACGATCCGTCACATGTGTGTTTTATTATTGGTCTCGTGTAGTGAGGGATCGTGCACTCACCAGCCGTTTGTCCGCCACTCCTCCCTCGAGCTCGACCACAAAAACAGATGCAGAGAGCGCAAAATTAGCGGCAGCTGGATGTAACGGATCTTCTGCTTTCTTTCTCCTAGCACGGGACCATTAACAAATACATTCAAAATAGATCCGAGCGTGTAATTTGGGAATCAATTCTTGTAAACAGAAGCATCGCGGGCAGCAAGTTCACAGACGCTAGTTAAACACGGAGCTAGTTCCCTGTTGTCTGGGGCTGCAGTGGGGTGTATGTCCGCGTCTAATTCTGGTCTGCATGTGGTCGATTGAGGTTTTTGGTGGTGGATGTGGTCTGCACGTAGCACACGACACGAACAGGTCCCTCCTCCTTCATCTGGGAGAGAGAGAGGGATGCTTTCATGGCGGGGGAGGGAAGAGTTGTTATAGCGTCTGTTCAGTTTATCCTTGCACCAATTATACATTTCTCTAGTGTAATAAAGGCATTGTGCACTCTGTATTAAATAGCTTTTTTTGTTGTTTTTAACACGATTTTAACTATACTGGCACTATGTAATGTAATATGTTGCTGATGATTATTGGTCTGAGCATCTGGAGAAAAAAATGTATAGAATATTAAAGGGGATCGTGAACTACTTACAAGTCAAAAAGTGCAGGATCTTTAGACTTAGGAGCTGATGGAACAATAAAGCTACAGTGAAAGTTTCAGGACTCCAATTTTTTTTGTTTTATTTTTAAAATGTCACACGTGAACATTGGACCTCCTGTAGTGACACAGCTTCGCCACATCTAGCTACAAAAGGACTGAAATCATTTTTTAAACACAAGAATTTCAAGAAGATTCTCTGTTCCAGAGAAGCTACAAAACTGCCACGAAACAACTGTTCTTGCTACTTTTAGAGTCTGTTCTGAAAAAAGGAGTGTGAAACGAGGAGCGAGCCAGTGTTTGGAAGAGAACATCTGCTTTTCGTCTTCATTTTACCAAGAATTTATTTTAAAGGGGACAATTGTGAAGCATAGATTGCTACATAAGAGCTGAAATTAGGTTTTTGAAGAACAAGAATTACAAGAAGATACTCTGTTCCAGAGAAGCTACAAAAACCACTGTTTTAGCTAGTTTCAGAGCCTATTCTGAAAAAAGTGTAAAACAAGGAGCGAGCCAGTGTTTAGAAGAGCACATCTGTTTTTCATTTTAATTTTACCCAAGATTAATTTTTAAAAGGGTTAGTTGTGACATATAGCTTCACCACAGCTAAATACATAAGAGCTGAAATAAGTATTTTTTTAAGATGAACACAAGAATTACAAGATTATCTTTTCCAGAGAAGCTACAAAAAGAGTGGGTAACAAGGAGCAAGCCAGTGTTTGGAAGAGCCCATTTGCTTTTCAACTTCATTTTACCAAAGATTTTAAACAAGGCCCATCTGGACTCAGTTTTTTCGGAAATAAATATGTATAGAGTATATAAATAAATATAAGTATGAGCCTCCCCATGCCTGACTAATAGCAATTTTTCAGTTTTAAATAAAAATAAAAAAAACACAACAGTTAAAAAAGTAAACATTGTACAATTTCTAGCTCAAATAAAAGCTGTTTTTAAAAGCATAGTTCTGAAATGATCAGTTTTTAAAATAAAACAGCTAATTTTTGTCAAAAGGCTTTTGATAAACTAATGAATACAACTCCATATAAACTCATGCCTCCTGAAATTAGTTTAGACGAACTAATCTATAACACATCTGTTAATGCATGAATCAGAGTTTTCACAGCTCATGATGAAGAAATTGAACATCTCCTGTGGGTTCCATAGTCACCTGATGTCACATTCTTGATGCACCTTGAGCTGCTTTGGAGACACTGTTTAGGAGTAAATATTTGTCTACTTTAGTTTCTTTTCAACAGAGTTTGTAAAACCCACACTGTTACTCCGTTTTAACCTCTCATCGTATCTAGCCATTTACATCTTATCAAGGGCAGAGTTATCAAGTTTGAGTTGTCGCCCACTGCAAAACTGCTTTGGATTCCAGCATCTCTTGAAAACAGTGCCACTGAGTGAGAGTGAGTTGGCTTTCTCTCAATTTAGACACAGTCTGTGCGCCTGTGCCAGTGCATGCCAATGAGTTGCCACTGACAGACACGTATTGTACCCCAGCCAACTGCGCGGAAACATGGGAAGCCATGATTAGCTGCTCAGGGGTAGTTCAGGAGACCAGGATGGCAGAGCTGACAAAGCCCTATTGAGGGTAGCACACTGGGCTCTAGTCTGGCACCAATTCAAATGACATGTGGGATAAAAGGAGAGCAAGGAGCCAGGAAGCATTTCATACAGTTCTATAATATACATGGAGTGAAATTGATCTCATTGTTTGACAACACAGACGAGTATTTCTTAGCTCGAATACGGTGTGCTCATTAAACGGTGATTTAATTCAATAATTTAATTCAAATAAATCATTTTTGAGCCATTCCAAGAAATTGTATTTATTTGTAACTTTGCAAAATATACATTTTTACTAAATTTCAAAACAGATTTCAATAGCAGACATACTTAAATATTCCGAATGGGTATTGGTTCATCTTAAGGAACTTATTTGTTTTTATTAGATTTATAATCAAAATACGGGTGTTGTTTTTTTTCTTGTTACTAACCTTCTCGTTATTCTTTAAATAAGTAACAGGACTGAAAGTAGCTGAGTTTTTAGCTGAGTATTAGCAAATATATGCTTTATAGCTAAATGTTGCACATAACTATAAAACCAAGAAATTCTGCTAATGCAGTTATTTAATAAATATGTGCTTTTTTAAACTAAAATAATAAAATATTTTGTTTACACGAAACTAATAAAATCTTAGCATCTAATTAGAGGATAGTACTTTTTAAATGATCTCCAAGATAAAATCATCAAATACGTAATCAAGAAATTAAAGGCCTCTGGCTTTTCTAAAAATCCAAGTGATGCAACTTTCTGCTGAAAAACTGACTTATGGAAACTACTCAGTTTTTCAGGAGGAGAATGAGTTCAAGCAATAAATGCTTTTTTTCATTGTTTTATGTGGATTTCATCAATATTTGTTTGTTATAGCTTAGTAATAATTTTAATGCTGGAAGTCCCAGGGAAGAAAAATGACACCCATTCGGTGCAATGCCTCCTTTTCAGTTTGATTATGTCGCATGCAAAAATATTCACAGTTTTGCTCGTGACTTTGAAATCTAAAATCTTCCTGAGATGTGATGAGCGCATCTGCATTTAGTAGTTTATAATGCCGTGATTGAAACGTATGGTGTTTCTTTTCAGTGTACTCTGAAAAATGTATTACATGCTTTAGTCGAAATCTTCTTTATTAACTTCCCATTTCATTGTGAAGAGAGAGATTCATTTCACAAAGCTACGTCTTGTGATCTGAGACAGGAGTGCTGATTTCACATTGCAGTTCAAATTAGAAAGCGTCTATGCACTGAGCTGTGACTTACTTGCCCTAGTTTGCAGGGCTGCCAGCATACGTTGATGCACTTAAAAATTACAATATTTAATCTTCCAGTACCACAGGGATATATTGTTTTGGCCAACATGGCCATATAATAATTTTAGGGCATGCAAAATAAAAATTCTTAATTAATTATTTTAATTAGTGAATAGATTTGTTTGACTTGTATCATGATGGTTGTAAATTTACGCAGCTATCAGTTTGTGACCAGTGCATGCCATTTAAAATGCATACATGATACTTTCGATATTTTGGTGAAGGGCTTTGCACCCACCTAGTGTTTGCATCTTGCTATTGCATTTGGACTTTACATTCAGAATTATAAACGGTCAATTTTATTAACTTCAAATTTGTGTAATTGTACAAAAATAATAGAAACAATTACATGCATGCATTTAGCAGATACTTTCATCCAAAGCGAGTTAATTATTAATTATGTGTGAATTTATGTCATCAAAAGGTTAATATGATTTTAAAAATGTTTGCTGGGGAAACATACTTTAAACAGGTATTTGAATAGTAACATATGAAACTGCACGGGCTGCAAAACTGAATGGTTTAGTCTTGACTATATCAATATTCTGGATACAGGTGCGACGGTTGAGTGTACAGACTTTTGGGAGAGTAGTATCTGTGTGGTCGTGTCTCAAA
This sequence comes from Danionella cerebrum, assembly GCA_007224835.1. Classification (NCBI taxonomy): domain Eukaryota; kingdom Metazoa; phylum Chordata; class Actinopteri; order Cypriniformes; family Danionidae; genus Danionella; species Danionella cerebrum. The sequence continues at coordinate 412,422 of SRMA01026527.1, read as the reverse complement.
GCGTTCTCTCCAACAGTAAAAATATTTTCGTTATTTATATTATTATCCCAATCTAACTGTAATTGGAATGGGCTAACTGTGATCCAGGTTGAAATGCACATTGCATTTCCTTAAGTTAAGTTGAAGCTTATGAAGAACACTACGAAAACCCCCAAACTCCGCCTACTGCAGGCACTTTGGCTCCCCCTGCAGTCTCCGAAACATTTATTTATTTTTTCAAATAATGATTGCTAATCAGTGTCCAACGAGTCCATACCCTTAGTTTTCTTTCTGATCAGTCGAAAGTTGTTGCCAAAAAATAAATAAAGTAAAATAATGGCAGAAATCAAATTGGAAAGATGTCTTATGCTAAGGATTCAACTGATGTAAAAGCCTCTGATTGTGCGACAATTGGTCTTGGTGTTACGACCCAAAACACGATTGTGTTTGCTTTAGCTCCACCTATTGGCCATCTCCTGACAACCTCTCCCCAAGTTCTGGTCTACCAAGTTTCAAGTTTCTACACCTCATTGTTTGGCATCTATTTTCCATTTTACCGCTGAAATATAAATATTAATATTTAATGTAAAAAAAACACAAGTTTTTCACACCCATAAAAAGCTTTATTGTTGGCATCTATAAAAGCCTGTCATTGTTTTCTTTTTGTTGCCAGCTTATTGGCTGAATATTCCTGCTTTTTGGATTTGGTGAAAGCACGGTAACTTTGATCAAAATGCGAACATATTAATTTCGACCAATCCACGGCTCACTCCACGTTTTACTGTCTGTAAACACGTCTTCAGTGTTTCCGGGTTTGTTTTTTGTTTTTTAGCAATATTAACCAATTTATTCGTGAAAAAGAACAATTATATTGTAGACTCGTTGTGATCTATTACAGTATGAAAACTTTTTAGAGTTTAGGAACCAAACTCTTCATACATATAGTGGTACAGTTTATGCATATTCTGTTTTTCTGCTTCGGGGGAAAGGTGGGGTACACCCTGGACAAGTCGGCAGTCCATCAGAGGGCAACAACCTAATGGGAATATACACTATTCAATTAACCTGACTCATGTTTGGGGATTGTGGGGGAAACCTGAGTACATGGAGGACACCTGCAGAAAAGTCATGGGTAGGCCTGTATCTAGATACAACAATCTTTATGAAAATGATGAATAAGATAAGAATAATTAAGTAAACACTAGAACATTAACAGACCACCTTAGAGGTTAAACTGTGACGATGTTGCCCAAATAAAACCAGACTTCACGTGTTTCTGTAAATAAGTCTTTATTTGTTAAGCAGGATTCTGTAGAGATCAGTGGTGAAAACAAAGGCACCCCAGGGCTGTGTTTGTTGATATGTGTTCAGAGAATCAGTTGCTCTAATTGTTATTGCTTGTGTTTTTACTTTTACACGCCTGGAGGCAACAGATGACCTTTACCCAACACCGACTGAGGTCACAGGCTAGAGCTCCACGGTGATCTAGGCCTTGACTGATGTAAATATAAAAATGGATTTCTTGAATTGCATCAAGCAAGAAACAGGATCAAGCAGCCAATCAAAACACAGTTGCAGCCAATCTGCATTGAGGGATATGTGTTTTTGTGATGTAGAGAAGGGGAGGTTAAGAGATTCTACAGTTCATACCCTTAAATAAAACAATCACACTTCTCACTCATCTTCTCTGGGTCGAGGAAATATTGGTGCAATGATGTTCCCTGCCTGAAGATGGCGTTTTTATTGGCGATGCACTCTTTTCTCGACATTTTTGTAAGCTTTGTGGTGTTTATCAAACAGCTCTCTGTAATCAGCTACCACCTACAGTATACTCTGCTCAACGTCCAGGATTTGTTTTTTCTCTGTTGTTCTTCCTGCTCTTCTTTTCTGTTTTCCTGTGTGAAGTCGCTATGACTGTATGATGAACAACTGGCTCTTTACGTCCTAGTCACGGCATCAAAAGGGCCAGCTTTCATTGGTCATTCTTCTTGCAAAAAATCTAATCAATATGGCAATCCTGAAACTTTTTTTTTTCTGTAGCACCACTCTTTTAATCAGATGTGTGAGCTCACCTGGTTTTCCCATGGTTGAAGCTTCGTAACGAAACTCAGATAGGAGTGTTGAGGCCTTAAGACAGCTCAGAGTCTTCTGTTTCCTGTCAGTTATCTGTATAATTGTGACCTGTAATGAGACGGCACATTCCACCATTACTTGACTGTGTTTCTTGTCAGTGTAAAGGCCTCAACAGACCTATGCAAAATGTCAAGTTTCGTGCAAGAACACACCTTGATGGAAAACCATGGGCGCCAACAGGCACTCACACATCTGACTTGAGAACTTAGTCTATCTTTTTCTATTTCTAGTGTTCTAATGTGATAGCTATGCTTGTGCAGGGTGACAGACCACAGGATCAGCTCCCCCAGGTGGCTTTGCTACCACCCCTTCCCATAGCAACCTGGTCTCTAATCTGATTTCTCCTCCAGGTACTCACCAAAAATCAATCCTGATTACTTTCTGTCAAACGAGTCTTGGGCTTCAGAAGGATGGTTGGGGCATAAAGATTGGAACAGGATGTATGCTGCTCCTATATGTCCTCTAGGTGGCAACAGATTACACTTTGTAAACTGAAAAGCTTAGCTTTTAACCTGTGATCAATGGTTGTGTCTAGATGGTGTTAGCAACAACACCCTCACTGCCTGATCCACCTTCTGATTACTATATGATACATAAAGCATCCTGTTCAAGTGCAGTTCCCTTGGTTTGTGAAGAGCAAATCCACATGTTTTATAAACTAATGACTTGACTCAAGTATACGCGCTACTGAATTATGTATTTACTGGACTATACTGGATTCCATGGAAACCTTTATCTTTGTTGATATGTGCGCAACTTGATTCAGTAATTCATGTAGAACACAACTGACAAAGTTGTGAGCTGTCAATTCCACATCAAATTTAGTAAAGAATCAAGCCTTGCAGTTCTTGCAAAGATGAAGCCCTTGTTAACAGTGGAAGCCTTTTTAATGGTCCTCAAAAAACGGGTTGTTTGCTTGCAGTTTAAGCAGGCCTCACATCAGACATTTCACAGTGAAGCCCGTGGCATTGCTTTCAGCTAGAGCAGAGTTGCGTAACATCCTCCTGGCCTCTTTTGCTAATGAAGAGATGTGAGCATCGAGCTCTGTGACTTTTCACCAGATTTAACTCCTGTCGACCTCTCTTTGCTCCCTTGTGAAGAGATTCACATTCATTACGCACTGCATTACAGTCAGGTCAGTTACCAGCTCTTTAAATGTGCCAGGATTGATTCAGTCGTCATAACGGTGACCTTTCTAATTGCATTCACAACACAACGCAGTAATTGCATTACTCTCTGTTTCTTTGAACGACAGCATTTGTGTATGGATGACTGTAACACTTAGCTATTGACCTTTATTAGACCTGACAGCTCTGACAATTTATTCATTCACTCATCGTCATGACATTCCTTGATGGTATTCCTTAAACATAGCTCCCACATAGATCACGTGACCGCTCCAGAAATGCTGTCCAAGTTGCTCAGTGAAGACCCTGCTGGTTATTCCAAGTATCAAAATTTTACCATACACAGGAAGTTGTTACTAACTCAGCCATACAATGTCAGATTGGGTTCAAACTTGGCATGCATTTTAAAAGTTCATGTCGTAACAACTCTATACAGCAACCTACAGTGTCAGTTATAGTGTAACCTAGTGGCAACACAAAATATAAAAATTTTCTGATATTTTATACTGCTATTTCAAACTGTGTTTGAAAGACATGCTTGAAATTTGGAACACTTGTGTAAAGGAACAAGACCATCAAAAAAGTAAATTGGAGCAAGTTTCCAAAAATGACAGGAAGTCAGTTACTTCGCAAAAAACCTCTAAATAAAATCAATATTTCTGTACATTTATTGTACTCTAACTAACTCCTCCAAGAGATTGTATCTGTTCACTTCCAAATGCCAGCAGTCTTACCGTAAGGCGTATGGGATATTTATTTTTGAAGCTTTTTTGACTTTATTATATGTCTACAAGACAGTCATCTAAATTCAACATTTCACCATTAACCGTTTTACATTAACACTTTTATTATTTCTACTACTAAGACGATGCATATACTATTATATACAATATAAATATTATATTTACAATAAAAATAAAGTATTGCTAAAGCAATCACTCATCTGTCACTGCTCTCCTACGCTCCACAAACATCCCACCCATGGCACACACGCAAGGTCATTATTACCCTGATAAATGTATCAGTCTGATACATTTATATCAGCTGTTTCTCAGCTTTCTGAATCTGTTGAGATTTTTTCTATAGTCTGAAAAGAACCAGTGAAGTGTGCATGTCTATATTCTGTCGCCGGTGACAGCTAAGGGTTAAAAGGAAGTTGTTAATGACACAGTCATACAATATCTGATCGGTGTCAAACCTGCCCTGTGTGTTAAGAGACAATGTCTGAACACATCTATACAGCAAACTACAGTATAACTTATAGCGCATCAGGTGTCCACGGGAAATACAGTATTTGTCATTGATAATTTCCAAAACAATATTTATTCAGTCCACAGAATGGTCTGTGGAACATTCTATCAGTCCCAGACGGGGAAGGACATGTCTCAAAAGGGGAAGTTGTCTGTTATTGTACTCTTTTGACGTTAGAATAATAATTATAAATTTCACCAATGAGGAACACTGAGATTAAAATACATTTTTTTTGTGTAAAGCTGAACACTGATCGTTTCAGGGCATCTCTAACATGCCTTTCTTTGTTGTCGGAGGCAGTTTGACTCTGCTGGTCCGAGGAAAACAGCCTGTTTGTGTGAGGCGTACAGCTGCTGATCCATCTGCTGTGGGGCGACCAGCTCTAAATACAAAAATGACCGACTGTGTGAACTCTTTACTTCTGGTTGAGCGGGTCATTATTGTGCCCTGATCTGATGCTGATATTCATAACTCTCATGACTCAGACTTAGAGCAGGCTTTGTCTTATCGATTTGGGAGGTCCGAGGAAAAATAAATCAAGGTTAGACATGGGTTCACATTTATTTGTTAACAAACAAACCAAGCTGATGTATGAGGGTGGTCTAAAGATCTGCTGCAACGTTGGAACTGATGGAAATCTGGCTGATGCTATTTCACATGAAGGTTGACAAAAGTTTAAAACAAACTCAATCCTGAATCCTGAATGAAATCCTGAAGTAGAATTATCTTCAAGCCAGAGAGGAATGGCTTTGTCTCATGTTCCTCATTCCAAACCTGTTTTTAATTCCAATAAACTCTCTGTGATAAGTACTACATCTTAATCATATGTTGTTTAATTGTAAATTGTACTTATTTTCATAACTTACAAATAATTTTGAAATAGTTTGTTGCAGCTCGGTAAAAAAATAATTACTTTTTTGAGGAAATGTGCTCTTTTTTGACCTCTGTGGGTTTTTTCACGTTGTAATAATAATAATAATAATACATTTTTTTAAGGTACCTTTCTGGGCACTCAAGGACACCATGAAGATTGCAAATTAATTCAGCTAAATGACATAAAATGCAAACAAATTCCTCAGCACTTTAGACATATTACACATTTATAGAGAGAATGTCTTTAATAACAGTCTTTATATTGGATTTAAAAGTAAACAATGATGAACTGTTGCAGACCAGGTTCTGAAGCTTGTTCTAGATTGTAGGGGCCACACATCTAAAGGCCCTCCCACCCATTGCTGTTTTGGAAGGATGATGGGGCTCCAGTCAGACTCTATAGATTACTCTTTGAACTAGATTTGTTGACCTGTAAACAAAAACTCACTTTTGCAATGTGATTTTATAATTATTCTTGATTCCCTGTTTCACTCAGTCTTGAACTGTACCCTCCTCTAAAGATTCCAAAGTCAACTGTCTTTGCTTTACTAACAAAGTTGATCAAATCGGGAAGTACAGCCATTCTTTCATAAAGGAGCAGTGCCCTTAAAGAACAGGATCAGAGTATGCTGACTCACATCCTGTGCAGGGATTGCAAACTTTTTGCAATCATTGCAGGCCTCCAAACTTCTTTTGGCGTTTAAGTCATCTCAAGAAAGCATATAGAGTTTCATAAAATTATTTTCTAATCTAAGCTGCTGCGTCCCAGCCTTGCACCATGAAGTGCAATGTAACTCTGATACAATGTTGGGACGTGCACCACCACTAGACTTTAAAGCAGTCAAAATGCATTCTCTGGGGTGATGAACCATTCTTCTGAGCATCATAAAATGTATTTCTATGACCGAGCAGCTGCATCCAAGCCTTACATCACCAAGTGCAATGCAGTTACGATACAGTGGTGTAAAGTACACCACTGCCATACTATAAAGCAGTCAAAATGCATTCTCTGGGTGATGAACCATTCTTCTGAGCATCAAAAACTGTATTTCTATGACCGAGCAGCTGCATTTAAGCCTTACATCACCAAGTGCAATGCAGTTACGATACAGTGGTGTAAACTACAGCACTGCCATACTATAAAGCAGTCAAAATGCATTCTCTGGGTGATGAACCATTCTTCTGAGCATCAAAAACTGTATTTCTTTGACCGAGCAGCTGCATCCAAGCCTTACATCACCAAGTGCAATGCAGTTCTGATACAGTGGTGTAAAGTACTCCCACTGTAAATTATAGCACTAATAGATGGATGGCATTGCTAACATTTGATGCATGGTGGATAATCATTATTTTATACTTTTGCATACCACGAGATTTTAAGCAGTTATGGGATGAATTCCTGCTCTGACATAACTAGTGCACTAGGCAAGGTCCACTACAACATGCATGAGTTAGTAAGAACTTGACAGAACCTGTTTTATGATGGGAAAAGTACTTTTGAAAGCATCTGAGCCAGCTGGACAGCTGCTGGGTGAAATCTAATCATTCTACATATGGCTTTAAAGGTGAAGAAAAACATGCAAAGCTTTCTGTTAACAAAGTATGTGGATAATTGATGTCAAAACTTGAAATTCACTGGTCATTTTAACCTCAGATTTCTCAGTGTTTGTGAATAACTTGATCCTGATCTCGCAGTCGGCCTCTGACTGTCTGTGGTGAAGGTATGCTGACTAACCCAGCTGATGGACTGTTTACAGTATCATCTTACAGCATCCCCATGCAGGGGTTGAGAACAGCATGAACCTGCAGCCTGTGACGCTAATAACCACCCAGCATGTCTGCCAGACCCTTTCCACTGGCTCTTGTTATTCTGATAAAAGATAAGCAAAAACTTGATCTCCAAACCCTTTGCTCTTCTTAGTATCATGGTGTCTTGTTACACAGGCTCTGGTTGCACTGGTTGCAAAAGCTTTTCTGACGCATGAATTCAAGAAATTTGGATTAAAGTGTCACAATTTCTCTGTGTTATTAAGCAGTATCACATTTTGCAGTACACTCTTCAATAGCCAGCCTCTACTGTAGTTTCAAGGACTTAGCTAGAGGGACTAGAAGGTACACATCTTACTTATCCTCCTGCCTCGTGCCTCTGTTCTTCTTCCCTATTCTGAGGACAAAGATGCGAGGAGACTGGAGTTTAATTGTTTGAGTCTGTCAGAGTCACAGGCTTCCTTCCTGCGATTGACAAAAGAGGATATGGATTTTGTTATCATAGACACACCCAGAGAGTAGAACATACGTCTGGTGTCACCTCACCCACCGTCTAGTGATCAAACCACATCCTAGGAATAGCGGAGAGGAAATCACACATGTGGGATGCAAACAAAGAAGGCTATTCTCCCAAAATGCTCAATAAAACTACATTGTAAAAAACTATTTTTACTGTAAAAACCCAGCAGCTGTGGTTTGCCAGAACTTTACCATCAAATTTACCATAGTTATTGGTTTCACAGGATCGTACTGTAAAGTTTACTGATTTTTTTTTAACGTTTAGAACGGTCTAATAAACATGTTGTTGTTATAACAATAACCATTTTTATCACTTTAACGAATAATTACTGTTGCTTGGTTATTATGTTACTATAAGCTGTGGTTGTGAAAAATGTACCATTAAATATACAGTAGTTATTCATATTACGGGATTTTACTGTACATTTTCTGTAATATTATAATGTGTTTATGGTTTATAGCTGTCTATGTGCATGTGATCCCAAGGGTTTCTTTCAAAAATTCTCCAAAACACATTTAAAATCATGTCTTTTCTATTAGAGCTGCTACAGTAATTTTACGACAATAAACCGTATTTTCATATATTTTTAACTGTTAAATGTAAAGTCTTACTTTGCAAAATACATTACATTTTTCACTGTAAATTCTAAAAAGTCTTTTTTATGTAGCATTTGTACAGATTTTTACAGATATTTTTTAACGGTGTAGTACAAATCTCAGTTTAAACCAAAATGTAATTTTATTTTTATGGGTATTGAGAAATTATATTAAAATTAAGGTAAAATTGTAAAAAAAAAGAGGTAAAATAAATGCATATTGTTTTACAAACCACAAAGACCATTTACGCTGGTGGTCAGTGAAAACAATGTTTTCAGCCTCTTAAATCACAGATTTGTTGTTGTGTTGTCCTAACATAATCAGCTTAAAGTGACTGTGTGCGCTGCCCCAGTGTGTTACGGCACAAAGGAAAATGCGATTTAGTTTTCTTGTAATGTAACAGGGCACTGTCACATAAACACGATGAAAAGCAAAGCAGTTCTCCAGCCACGAGTGTTACACAACCAGAGCAGTGAGGGAAACACAAAAGAGCCTGAGAGGAAACCGTGTTGAGACGACGTCAGACAGAAACTCTTTCATTCTAATTCTTTCGGAGAATAGAGGCTTTCTTCGAAGCCTATTAAAATTCTGCACACATTGAGTACAGCATGTAACTGCTGACTCTGTCCATAACAGAAGAAAAACCTGCTTCTACTGTTTGCGTAGCTTTTGTGTGGCTGTGTACAATTTAAATATTGTGATATCATTTATCTAATGTTAGGATAAGATGGCATCATGTAGTTGCTGCATGTTTGTCGGCTGCAGTGAACTCATTGTCATGTTCAAGAAACCAGTTTGAATTGATTTATGCTTTATGACATTAAGCGTTATCCTGCTGGAAGTTGCCATCCGAAGATGTATTCATGATATATATGGTCAGCAACAATACTCAGGGAGGCTGTGGTGGTGATACGATGCTCAGTTGGTGCTAAGTGTGCCAAGTAAAAAATCATTACACCACCCCCACCAGCCTTGACCATTGGTACAAGGTTGGATCCATGCCTTCTTGTTGTTGACACCAAATCCTGACCCAAACATCTGAATGTTGGAGCAGAAATCGAAACTTATCAGACCAGGCAACGTTTTTCCAATTTTCTGTTATTCAATTTCGGTTTCCTGTTGTTAGCGGACAGAAGTGGCATCCAGTGTGGTCTTCTACCTCAAGGTTCAACATGTTCTGCATTCAGAGATGTGTTCCTCGAGTGTAGCAAGTGGTTATTTGAGTTATTGTTGCAGGTAGAAATATAAGCCTGAAGTTCTGTGGGGAATTTTCTGTAAACCCGATGCCCCAGATGCCTTTCTTATACCGTGATGGTCTTATGGGTTACAACTTTTGCACAAGTAAGCACTGCCCCCTCCTAACGAGTATAGTTTTGTTTGGTAAATGTCGGAATTATTCCATTATTGTTAGGACGTAGATCAATCCATGGCACACCTAAAAATTAGCAAGCCAATCCCTGAAGTACCACCATAAAGTAACTGTGTGAAGTTAGATGCCAAAACCTTTGTTTAATCTGTTTTACTGTGGAATTACGGGTTCACCGTTGACAGCAGAAGCAAACGTATGCAACTGGAAAACAGTCAAGAAGCATCTCCAATCCGCTATGGCCTCATTGCACTGCCTCCAGTAACATCTAAACACTCCAGCGGCTCTAAACCAGTTTGAGTTTAATGATCAACTATTACTAAAAACGTCAGTGTGTGAGGAAGCCTCAGCTCGCCAGATATTTGAGATCACCCTGAAGATATTAGTAAAGTTAGTGTTACCAGATTTGAAATTAACACATTTGCTTAGTATTTTTTTTTTTTTTTAGTTTATTGTTAATTATAAACTTTAGAAACAAAGGGTTTGTTGTGTTTAAATAAATTAATGGCTGTTTACTGGAATGTTTCAAAGGTGAAATTACTTGACTGTAATTTTAAAGCATTTACTTCTTTGGGAATGTTTTTTTTTTTTTTTTTTTACTTTAAATACTGTTTAGGAACTGGTACTGTTTTGTATGAAAGCCATTCAGTGCCTTCTCCTGGTTCACCGCTGAGAAAACGTTCACATCCTGCTGGATTAAACCAAGGTCTTCTGGTTTTGGTCCCTGGTTTTGAGTCGGGATGATGGCTGCTCTCATTTGAAAACTCCTATTTATCTCATAGATAACCCACCTTTGGTAATAAATCACTCTCCCTGTCTCATTCTTCCAAGTGTGATCATACTCTTCCTGCATAGCAAAAAGTGTAAATAATTTTCAATGTAATAATTATATTTGAATTAATTTCAAGCTTAAAACAATGGAAAACATTACAAACATCAAATAAAATCTTCAGTTCACACAAGGGTACTGATAGTAATGAGCCAAACACAGGCACATCTCAGGCTAGCTGCCTAATGAGAACTCTTCCACCCAGTTCCTGCACTTGCTTTATCCTCCCTGTGATGAAAAAACACGTTCTTCCTCCTCTTTTGTATTGCTGTCGCACAAGGCAAATGGCCAAGGCCACAGAGGCTCAGACGACAACATTCTGTGGAAGAAGCCCACCACCATCACTCGATTGCTACAAATCTAAGGTTGAAAAGACTCATGTGTTCTTTTCTAAGAGCTTGTGAGGCTACGGGTTTGGGAATTGGGCAGACTAAGCGTTGGGTTTTTGTCCCGTTTTTCCCATGATTTTATGTTTTGAAAATAACATTGTATTAATAACTAAACAGATAAAAAATATGGGCATTTTTTTCTGTCATATTTGAAAGTAATTTTGTAGTTTAGATGGATTGACAAAGCTTTTCCATGGAGATCATTTGGTAATATCTGCTCTCTTTGTTCAAACATTTGAAGTGATGTAAATTTTCTGATTTTAAAATGAAAATATTCAGTTTGAGACTAAACTAACAACACCTGGACATAATGGGATGGGTTAGACCCTTGTGACCCCACATTGTTATTGAATTGAACAATGTCTGATTGCTTGCCATGTTTCCTCTAAATCCTTAGTGGTTTCAATTTAATGAGCCGTGTTTGGTGCACACAACTGTTTAGCTGTTGCAGTCATACCACAAACCTTGGAACATTCTGACCAACACTAATTCTTTTGTTTTCTTCCTGTAGAAAATTGGCTTTTAATCACGTCATTGGGATATTATCCTCTACAAACTTGAGTTACAGTTAAAAATTCTTTAAAATTGTTTTCTAACTTTAGCTTTTTGACAACTGCATTAACAACTTCTTGATTTCGAAAAATATATTTCCATTTCTTGAAGGAAAATATATATTTCTAAGAAATAAGTAAATAAGATAAGATAAATCCATAGAAATAACCTGCTTCATTTTGTTGTCAAAAGTTTTTTTGGATTTGTCGTAAATCACTCCAAGATAAAACCAGAGTTTCTTGCAGTGTTCGTCTGAACTCAAAAAAAGGGAAGCTGTTGTGAATCCGCTGAACTCTGTGTTTTAGAATACAGAGAAGAGATGAAAGCTTGCAAATGGCTAGCCCGATGAGATTAATCCATTTAAGGTCACAAATACAGATTAAAATCAGATAGCGCTCGATTGAATAAGTCTCACATTTAATCATCTCTTTACATAATAGCAAATGCTGCAAAATGATTTGTGAACGGGATAATAATCAGTCTTAGATTAAAGAGTCTTTTGATAATAATCTAAAATAATCATATTAATGGACATAAAATTACATTTTCCATCTAGTCTAAAAGATACAATATTTATTTATGATTAAATTAATTTATTTTCACAGAATATCTATTAGCATGTACATTTTAGTATCAAACCAACAAGCATCTACGGTTCACACATCCCTGACTCTCCATGATTAGTTCCTGCCAACTTGTGTCTCCTATGCTCTCTTTGCTGTGTCTCTTAAAATGGCATTTCTTATCGTGAATTCTCTTTTGGAAAAGAGGAGAAGGTTGAGGAGAGGTCCTGGAGAAGCCACAGGATTAGATAATGAGTTCTTTATGGTATATATTTAAATCTAAATATGAACAAGCACAAATAAATATTTGGGATGCTCACAATGTGCAGGTCCAGAATGTCCATAATTTTGTCTCAATGAGCTCCCCAACAATCCTGCTTTAAACTACCACAACCAAATGTTGAAGCATGTTGCTCTATAGAACCCATTAAGCTATTTTTTACTTTGCTGGTTCTTTGTGATTTTTTAGGTACTGTTGTAGCATTTTTTTCACTTTTCACTCTTTTTGGTTCTTCAGTGGTTCTTCGCTGGTTCTTTGCACGATTGAGGGTGCTATATAGAACTTTTTCACTTTAAAGAACTACTTAAGTTCTTTTTGGTTTTTCACTGGTTATTCACTGGTTCCTTGCACATTTCAAGGTGCTACATAGCACTTTTTACTTTGAAGAACCCCAAAGGCTCTTGGTTTTTTTTTTAGTATAAAGAAACTGTTATGGACTTTTTGGTACTTGGGGTTCTAAAGTTGCTCTTTGTTGTTTTTGAAAGATGCTGGTCATATATATCATTTTTATTTATTTCATACATTTGATGATTGAAATTGCACTTTTGAATGTTAGAGTTAAGTAGCACACCCTTGCAGATAAGTGTTAAATGGCACCAAAAAAGGTTCCCCTATGATTACGGGCCAAAGACCCAGATTTGGTTCTATATGGAACCAAAATTGAGCAGTGCCAATCCAACACCGCTCAGATCATATATGGTCCTAATCTATTGGGTGTATTATCACCAGTTTCCAAAATGGTGTATTAACAATACACACGTTGTCTGTGTAGATTATGGATGTAAAATATATGGTTTTACATTTAAACCTGAAAGTGCAAAGTAAAAGTGCGCCAACATCATGACTCCACCCACAACAACTTCTGCCTCAAGGAGAGGCAATGCCATTTTGTCTGGTGATGGAGAAGTATAAAACCCTATGCCCTAAGATATTATTTTTTTAACACTTTTAGAACTCTAAATTCAACACTTCAACTTAGATTGGGAGCTCATATGATCTTTGCGGTGTTGGGATTGACACAGTGTTGGCTAAATTACTGCTAAGTGTAGAATATAGGCATGTGACAATACATGGTGTGTTTTTTAAAGGAAAAAAGGTTTCTTGGTGCAAAAAAGGTTGAAAAGGATTTAACTAAAGAGATTCAATTCTATTCATGAAATGTATGTAGTTTACATGTGTTTTGTTTGCTAAAGGATGGGTGCTCCCAGCAAATCCTCTGAGACAGACAGGCTCAACTATGCCCTGTCAGTGGTTCAGGTGGGGTGGTGTCTGTCAGACGGTCTCCGTGTGTGTTTGAGTGGTGAGGTTGAGGGCTCCGTGAGGGAACCGAGTGAGTGACGAGGAGCCTCCGCTGCGTCACGTCACGCGGTTCCTCATATTTATTCAGCGAGGAGGCAGCGGCATCGGCTAAACCAGCTGCTTCTGGTTCCAAGACACAGAGAGAGGCTGCAAAGCGAGACGCTCCGAATATACAAAGAACACAGACAGGGTCTATCCGCCCGTCACGTTGAAGACGATAAAGTCAGGTAATTCCATTAGTAAATAGATGACATCGTCGTTTTTGACCTCTGAAGGGCTGTATTGTTAAGAAATATGTAAACAACTATCAGACTCGTGCTTTCTAACGGGTCTCTCGTGGCTTTTCTTGTTTATTCTCGTGTAAAGCACCGACGCGAATATTCTGTCACAATTCAGCTTTCAGTCAGCTGAAGCGGGTTTCTCTCATCCGTTTCTTTGGTGATTACATTTGCCTGTTTTCTTAACAAGTATATATTGAATTCTATCTGTTCTTTTCGCTTTTGGTTGTATTCTAATCACCGGAGGCCAGTCTCCCGTGCCTGTAGTTACGTGGCAGCGCTGATTCCTCCGGACGCACTTTGTGCTCTTACTTTTATCAGCCAAACTTTGCTTATCTCATCTCAAATGAGCCAGAGCTTTGCTTTTAATGCAACATGAAGAACATTTTATCTCAAACTGACTCAGCACTAACAATAGACTCATGCAATCCAGGATTTGACCAGTACGAATTAATCAGATTTTCCCCATCCATGATCCTCTCCAAGCAGAAAGTTGATTGGTTTCTCTTTAGAGAAACCAGTGAATTAACTTCGTCTAAAAGGTGCATCTTTATAGTGGTTTTGTGTAACTTTTTCGTTTTAGAAGCAAGAGCATTTATTGTGAGGGAACACAACAGAGCGCTTTGTAGAGTGTGAGTTGAGAAGCGGGCATTAGAGGATGAAGGCTGTGATTTTCTAGGTCATGTGCAGTGTTCGCATCCCCCAAAGCCCACCCATAATCTGTTCAAAGTGAGGAGAGGAGACATGGTTGGGTTAATATCTTCCTTCAAGTAGTTAACTTAAGTATAAGATGTCATCGGTCCACAAAAAGTACAGATCAAATCAAGATTTAAAGATGTCAATGTCTTTACATGTCAGTAGTGTACACATTATATATTTAGCCCAGCTAATTTTCCGGCCCAGCGTAGGGCTAATGGGATGGTCTATATTTGACCCAAAGTTGGGTTACCAAAATAACCCAAATTACTTTATTTTAACCCAGCATTTTTGGGTTGATTTGGTAACCTAGCGTTGGATAAAATTTGGACCAACCCAACGTTAGGTTATTTTAGTTTTTTTTTGTCAGAAAATTGCCAAACCCAGTGCATATGTAATTCTGCAAATCCAGCTGTTGGGTTGAAAATTACTAACATTGAAAAACAACCCCAAAAATGGACCCAATATACTCAACCCAGTGAGTGAGTAAAGGGAAAATGGGCTCTTCTGTTTCATGTTGTAGCCTTGTCCGTTTATTCAAACAAGCAACCGATTAAAAATCCAATGTAGAAGTTTCCTGTAGAGCCAGATGTAAATAGGGCTCGGGGTTTTTTTCTGGAATATGTTCTGGTTTTTCTACTTTAGCTGTAAAAGGTTTCTTTAGAGGGTCTCTAATTTTAGGATTTAAAGTAAGTGGGGGGACCTCCAAAAAACAGACGTCCGCTTAATATGGCTAGTGAACACCTTCAAACAGATGGGGTCAGTTTGTGGGTTTACGTTTGAGCTTTGTGTCGCATTATCCTCACTGTAAATTTGTGCTGCCTGCAAAGTAATCTTTTGTAATCTCTCCCCCACGATTGTGCACTGCTTCCGTCAGAGGCGTCAATTACCGAAGTACAATTTTTTTTGTTACTTTACTGGAGTATTTTTTTGCAGGCTACTTTCTACTTCCACTCCTTAGATTTTCATTCAATTATCTCTACTTTCTACTACTTCTTGAGAGAACAAGCGAAAGAGAGAAGGAAAGATGTGAGGAAACTTGTTTATTATTTTTTTCTGTATTTCATCAGACGTGAGGAGCCCAATTAAAAGTATGAAAAGTTGCCCAACTGGTCAATCTAATCAAAGAAAAAGAAAGAACACGATGCAGGCTACACCGGTTTCACAGGAGCAGTCCCATTATTACTGTGTAATTGTAGGCGCGGAGAAACAGTGATGTCATTATCCAATAGTTTTAATTAAAAGAGACCAAAAGGAATTTACAGGAGAACAATTATCCGATGATTCATGGGCTGAACAAATGGAAACATGCACCTTTTATTTTTCAACAGGGTCTTGTTGGAAACTAGACTTGCCAGACGCCAAGGACTTTCTTATTCACCATTTTAGTTTTAACTGAACAAGATTGGAATGCTTGTGGAGTTGCTGCCGTACCAATTAGATCCATTTCTGCCACAAAGAAACCATCGGCCTTGTTTCCCTCTCCCCAGTCATTGTAGAGTTTAACATTGCTGCTCTTTGATGTCTCATCCACCTATAAACCTACCTGATGATGTCCTACTTTGACTGTTCCTCAATGATGCACTCATCACCAGGCATGCCTTAGTGTGGAATTTTGGCTGTTATAACCCTCCCAAGTTTCCTCGCCTTAAGCAATTAGAGCATAAATAAAAATAGAATGAGCTCTTCTATAGTGTAATTGTTTCTCAAGCTGAAGGCCACACATTTAGTTTCATAGCTTCACATAGCTTTCTAAAGCTCAGAGTTACTGAATGAACTGGTTATTATGGTGGCTTGTCATTCAAACAACCAAACTGGTCTTACTCGGGTTGCTATATCTTTTCAGACCACTAAGGGAATTATGGGAACTTTTTTGACTTAACATGGGGTCAAACCGTTTTAACTCAAACTGAGAACATAGTAGAAAAATTAAACTGACCACACTTGTGGAGGTTCCCAGTCTGTGCAAGAGTGTACCACGCACTGTGCTAAAGTATTTGAACCATATACTGTACATAAAGAAATGGAGTTTTGTTTGTGTTAATCATAGTTAATCGTTGAAATATGGAGATTGGTTTATATATTAATTTATAGTGACAAAGGGAACGTTATGATCATCACCTCTCCTAGCAACCAGGCTGTTTAACTTAGCAACCAATTTGGTCTTGCTCTTTATCTGCCTTGGAAAGTCGTTGAGACATAAGGGGTTGGTTATTTCACTAATAGTGACAAGGGGAACATTATATTATGTCACTGACCCCTTTGTTGTGAGTAAACTTTTTACCCTAGTAACCAAATCAGCAGCTCTTAATCTCAGCTTCAAAAAATGCCACAGACATGAAACTTACATGTATACATCACTCATGGTGAGAAGGGTCACATTATACAACACACTGATTCCTCCTTAGCAACCAGATTGTTTACCCTAGCAACTAATTCAAAACATTGCTCAGCTCAGGAAAATCATTTATAAATTGGGTAAAGTAAATCATCTTTCCATGTTTAGTCCATAGATATGGTCTGGCGTTTAATGATGTTGGTTGATTCATTTGAATCAAATGCTGAAATGATATTAAGAAAAGATTTGAATGCCCCCTTTCAGCCATGAAAAAAATGCTTTGTCTAAATGTAATTCAACTGAAGACACATAGTGCTTATTCATCCCTTTATTTTCACAAACCAGACATCCAGGTATCATCTCAGCCTTCTTTCAGAGCAGTAGAGCTGCTTTTCCTCCTTCTCAAAGTTCTGATAAACCACTAATACGTTTTTTCTTTGACAGCCTATGTGATGAGAACTGGGAGAACAGAAGCTACTCCCTCATTCAGATCACTTTCATTCACTCCTGCATATCAATTCATTGCATGTTAGCGAAGCCTACTGGCACAGAAACGATGTTGACAGATAAGGATTATGGGTGATTAAATAGAAACGAAGAGAATCCCCAGGTGAATTTGTCAGAAAATGTTCGGTTTAGTCCTAAAATAACAAAAATCCATCAAGGACTGGACAACATCTGGTGCATATGCTTGTTTTTCTGAAAATATAAACTCAGTATATTGACATTATATGGATTTTCCCTTTTGATTTGATTTAGAGAAGAGGCTGTTGTTTAACATTGAGTTAACTAAGTTGCTCTGAGGATTTTCCCTATTCTTCCTCCAGATTCCCTAGAAGAAGAGCTTGGACGGCATGCAAAGTTGTGAAATATCTTCAGACAGCACTGATGATCCTCTTAGTAGAGCCTTACACAGACGTCGACAACCGCGAATAGTAGTGATTGGCGCGGGCTTGGCTGGCCTTGCTGCCACCAAAACCCTCTTGGAGAGCGGCTTCACCAATGTTACGGTGCTAGAAGCCTCAGATCACATCGGAGGAAGAGTGCAAAGCGTTCAGCACGGTGGGGACATTTTCCAACATCAGACTGCTTCATTTTCATTGGCTGAAGTTCGCCTTTACCAGCTTTTTATTCTATGTCTCTAGGTAAAACCACTTTAGAACTTGGAGCAACCTGGATCCATGGGGCTAATGGGAACCCCATCTACCACCTGGCTCAGGACAATGGGCTTCTGGAGCACACAACTGAGGAGGAGAGGAGTGTGGGGCGCATCAGCCTCTACGCTAAGAATGGTGTGGCCCACTACCAGACCAACAATGGCAAGCGCATCCCCAAGGATCTGGTGGAGGAGTTCAGTGACCTTTACAATGAGGTGAAGGAATGGTTTGTACTGCAACCATTTGGTAGCATAGGTTACAAAGGGACATATCTGTGCAGTGTCTATAGGCTTTTTTAAATTGTTTGTTGACTTTGATGCGCGTACATCCAGCCAACGGAAGAATGGTGGAAGATGAGCGATACATTTACCTGATTTAAAACATCAGCCAAAGAAGCCTGCCGGTTCTTCTGAAAAGTCAGAAATCCTATAAACCGTCAGCTCACTAGGGAATTTTTGGTTAATGCGACCAGAAATGCAATAACCTGAAATTTTGATGCTGGGAAATGCCACTGCAGGCCAACACAAAACTATGTGCTCAACAAGTGGAGGTGGGGGGTGAGACTAGGGGGATAAGAGAGTTGAAGCATTTAGACATACTTGATGCGCTGTCTTTAAAATATTTTGAACATTTCTTGACGGGGGCACTTGCCATTCTTAAAGTGGATGGACCTTCTCTATAAAATGGTAGGGGAAACACTGATTCAAGACTGGTCTTATGGGGGGTAACTTTCTGAAGACTGACTTATAAAATAAGAGTAGCACAGTGGGTAGTACTGCAGCTTCCCAGTTACAGTCGTACGCCAATCAGTGAGCTTGACAACTAACCAGTCAGTGATCAACAGAATGCTGGAGTAATGCTTTCATTTCCAATCAGAAAAATCTGCGCTGTGCTGTCAGCTGGTGGATGTGTGGGGTATGTGTTCTCCCTTCTTGGGACTTATGTTAGACTAAATGATGATAAACTGGTAACCTTTTGGCCTGGGCATGGTACACCAGAACCAGTGGGACCTTCCTGCCGTGAAGGGGTGGAAAGTCCTGTGGAATACATAATGTGTTAATGAGCACAGCCAAAATCCACCATTTCCTGGGGTTCAATCTTGAGACAAATGTTAATAAAAGATTTGATATGCCAGAGTTTAGCATAGTAGGTACACACATATCCCACCTGTGATGTAAAACTGAACTCCTAACGACTGCGCGTGATAATTTCGTCTTGAATTTTCCTAGAAAGAGTCTTCTTCAGTCATTTTTAATTAATGTAGTTGGAGAAGAGCTCATTATATCTTCCAGATACTGACTCATCAAGGATTGACTTTCATAAACATATAAAAAAAACACTAAGACACAAAAATTGTTTTAAATTGTTTACCTCAAGGATTTATTATCTTGACGACCAAAGCAGACTTTAGCCCTTACTTGACAAATCCATTTTTTGTTTGGAAAACCACTTTTGAAGCTGGCTAGAGTAAAGTTCATGTGTTTTATTGATGTTTCTTCATTAACTAGAGTAGCGTGTTTTCAGTCAGCCTTCTACGATGCCATTGACAGATGTTTTTGCACTATAGAGTGATCCAGGGGGTGATTGTAGGATCTAAAGCAATGGCTGGCAGAAAAAAACTCACAATAATATCAAAAAACAATGCAGGATTGGGCATTTCATAAATGGTAACTGATGTAATTAAACTTTGTTGTCGCAAGGACTTCGAGATTAACCCCAAGACCTCTCTATTGTTGTCGAACAATTCCTTTGTGCAGGTGTACGAGCTGACTCAGGAGTTCTTCCAGAACGGAAAGCCTGTGGGAGCTGAGAGTCAAAACAGTGTGGGGATCTTCACACGAGATGTGTTGCGCAAGAAGATCATGCTCGATCCTTATGAGTCAGAAAGCACCAAGAAGCTCAAGTTATCTATGCTACAACAGTACCTCAAGGTGAGCTCTTTGATAGTAAACCGTCCTTTTTTTACCCAGGCGTTGGTTCTCTATGCCGGGATGCCTCTATAGGCCTCCAATCACGTTTTCCCAGTTAACACGTTGCACCAAGAAACAACAAAACTCCTGTCGTAAGCAGATTTGCTCTCCCTCTACATGAAATGTATTACGTGTGTCCTCAGCTTCGTGAGACAGCCGTGAGGTCAATCACTGCACCCATCCCATTTTCACAACTGTGAGTTTTACTTGTGTAATGAAATACTTCACAAACACGGCTGGTGTGTAATTCTTTTCTCTCATTTCCTGTTATTCACCATTTTGTTCCCAATGCAGATTATTCTACAACCAGTAGATCTATGAGTTATGTCATTAGTAGGTAAAAGTAAATGTCAGGTAAAAGTAGGACTGACATTCAGTGTCCTCCTGAAAAAACTAGACAAAAACTTTATCTTGAGAAGATAGAGGCAGAATGGTTGCCATTGCACTGTATTGGACTTTATTCGGTAAATGCATTTCCATCAAAGTTTATGCACAATTTTTATTATTGGATAAAAAGTTCATCCTACTCAGTTGTGTACACAATTATTTTTTGCAATATTTCAAAATGCAGAGTGACTAGGCTCGCATGAGAAAAACTCTGATATAAAAAGTTACTAGAGACAGTTTGAGTTCTTTTGAATTGGTTGAAAGATATACCTTAAAACTTTGTTTTTGCCTATGTTTTGATACAAAATATCCCATTATATTGTTTTTGAATTAAAAATTTAAATAGTACAATCAGACACACGTAGCTTGGGTATGTCCCTTTATTGGGTGGGCACTGGTGTTAAAAGTTTCAAAATGCTTTAAATTCCAGAATTTGGCTTTAAGAATTAAAAAAAGTGTTCAGTTAAAAATATCTTAAAACTAAAACACATCTTTGAACTTTTTTTGTGTAAAAAAAATCACACATCTGGGTTGCCAGATATTGTGAAGCAGTGCTGAAAAATCCATTAGATGCGTCAAAGACCGGGGTAGATGTGTATAGACAAAAAAAAAAAAATCTGAAACATACATTCCAATGGTACTATTATTCGAATACTGTAAGAAACTTTAAAAAGAAGACTTCATTGATTCAATGAATAGATTTTATTGCTGGATATCTGAGTATAAACTGAGGATTTTTCTGATGTTTTAAAAAATTATTCAATAATTATTTATAGCATTATTTCAGCTTAATTCTCCATATTCATTGTTTCTTTGTTTATTTTGCTTTTTTTTCAAATGGCAGCAAATATTTGAATCGGATTGGTAGTATAGCAAAGGTTCACATCCGTAGAAGTTGATTTTGAGTCAGAAATAGCACCGTAAACATATAAACATCCCCATTACCCCCAAATAAAATCATTTTAAATTGCACATAAAAATCTTCTCAAGGATTTCTGATATTGAACACTCTGCTTTTTCTAACTAAGCAGACTTTACATTGTTTTTTTTGTCAGAAAAACACTCTATAGCCTGTAAAAGTCTCAAAAAGCCTCAAATTCCAGCATTTGTCTGTAAACATTAAAAAAAGTCAATTACAGCAGAAGCTTTTTAGAATGCATTTATTTACATAGAATTTACTAAGAACACATTTCTTTACCATTTTTGTGTAAACAATTAGCTCATTACACTGTGAGAATCACAGCAGAGTTGTGAGTAGCAGATTTTCAGGAGGAAATAGTCTCGATGGTTTCACCCCCTAACTCATCCACATCTATTACGATTCATAAACCTAACTGTTCTTAATATTCTCTCTGCAATTAAAAATATTTTTAAGAGTCTAAAAGTAAAAATCTGCAGATAACTGCAGAGCTAGTACTTCCTGCCACCTTTCCTGAAGAAGGTGGAGATTCAAATGCTGAATCTGATTTAATCTAAAACGAAATGTGAAATCCAGTGAGTTTGACAATTCCAGTGGGTGAGTTCAGCCCCCGCATGGTCTGAGGGGCTCTGCAGATTCAAGCAAAAATCTAAGCTGTGTCAATGGTTTACTGGAAATCACTTTGTGGTGCTAAGTTGACGTCATTTAACAACAGTGTAAATATAGTCACAATGGTGCCACCTGGTTACAGAGCATAGAGCACAGTAGGATTGTTCTAGATTCTCTAGTGAGCGCTCTTCTCTTGGACCGTAGGTGGAGAGCTGTGAAAGCAGTTCTCCTAACATGGATGAAGTGTCTCTCAGCGAGTTTGGAGAGTGGACCGAGATTCCTGGTGCTCACCATGTAATTCCCGGAGGCTTCATTAAAGTCGTTGAGATCCTGGCTCAAGAAATCCCAAGTCGAGTCCTTTGCCTCTGCAAACCCGTCCGCCGTATCCACTGGAACTGCAGTTCCCATAACGCCGAAGAATTCGGAGACCAGGTGGACCATAACCAGGATCAACGTCCCAGTCCTCCGCCAGTGTGTGTGGAGTGTGAAGATGGCGAGCGTCTGCTGGCAGACCATGTGATCCTTACCGCCTCTCTTGGTGTCCTTAAGAAGGCTCACAAGACTCTGTTCTCTCCAGGGCTACCACAAGACAAGACCCAAGCCATCCAGAAACTTGGCATTAGCACCACTGACAAGATCTTTTTAGAGTTTGCAGAGCCCTTCTGGAGCCCTGAGTGCAACAGCATTCAGTTTGTGTGGGAGGATGAGGCTCAACTGGAGAGCCAGGCATACCCAGAAGAGCTGTGGTACCGGAAGATCTGCAGCTTTGATGTACTGTATCCTCCTGAGCGCTACGGTCACATGCTGAGTGGCTGGATCTGTGGAGAGGAGGCGTTGCACATGGAAGCCTGCGATGATGAGACGGTGGCTGAAATTTGCACAGAACTGCTACGACAGTTCACAGGTCAGCACAACACACTGTTTTCAAGAAGAGGTGGTCTGATACAAAGTGTATTCAGTGCTCTTGAACTTAACTAGAGTCTAGTGGTTAGAATTGTAGACGAGGGAGAAATTTCCTATTCACGTCTAGGCTTTAATTTACTCCTTTGTATTCTATATTGTTTTTATATTTAAATTGTCCGTTCAAAGCCAAAACGTGCCCAATATTTGCTACAAAACAATGACGAAGATGTGTGAGATACGAAGTTAAATGGTACTTGGGGATGATGTTGACAGCTACGAAGGCAATGATGAGGTGATAATGAGGATTAGAGCTGAAGATTTTTACCCGAACCCAACCCAATTCGAAAGATCTTAATTTATAATCGGGTCGGGCCGTGTAATTAGATAAACCTAAATTGCAGTGAGAGACAGGAAAATGGGCGCTCAGGAAATGAAATAGAGGCCTAACTCTAGAGATGACCTTTTGTATAAATAAATATGTGTTTTCAAAGTTCAAGAAAGTCCAATTCTCTTTTTGACCCTATAATGCCGATTTATGTCCCTGTAAAACTTTCTAACATTAGCACAAAATCCAGCATCACAACCTTTTCCTATGAACTTCTTAACTTGCCGTCCTTTAGGAAGAAAGAACATACATAATTTTTATTGTGACCTTTTATGCATTGAAATGATAAGAGTCACTGTGCTGTAAATTTAACAAGTTGAATCCTCAACATTTGAGCTGTCTGACTGCAAGTGCTTGGGATGTTGGCAGCCTTCCAGCCAATCAGAGCTAGGCATTTGCATGTCTATGGGCTCTTTATCAGAAAGCAAAAAGTGACAAGGGATTTGTGCTTCCGTTTTTCTGGGAGGGTTTTTTCCGCCACCTAGTCTCACAATGGTGTTTTGAAAGTGGTGCAGCTGCAGTTGGATATGTCTCAATTTGGATGAAATTTAGACCATTTTGCCTCCTTTTAACAGCAAACAGCACATTTTAACGTCAGTTGCCAGTTTCACCTTAAGTTGACAGTATCTGTGTTTCCATATGAACATTTTGGAATATTGCATTAAAAAAACCCTGGATGGAAACGCCAAGATACGCATAAATTTTGAAAATATGCATACAGTATATGGATTTACGGAAAAAAATCCCGAATGCAATGCATTTTTCTGTCAGAACTGGGACACAATGGGATGGCATTAATGGACTAAACAATGGACCGGTTTCATTGCAACAATGTTGTTTTGGCATTTCTAAAATTCCTAAAATCTGTCATCAAAGTGGTTTGGGATCATCACCCCAAGAACCGTCTTGACCAGCTGCGTTCCCAAAGAGCAGTCTCCCACCTCTAAAAGTAAGATGACATGACTGCGAAAAAAGGCCTTCACCTAATTTAGCATCTACCATTTTTTTTTTGAGATTTGGGACCAGTTTATCAGGAAAGAACAATGATGTTTTCTTGGACTTGTTGGATGAAAACGCTGCTTTATTTGCCATAACTTTATGAGATATTCCAGTTTTGCTCATAAATTTAATTTGCATCTTTGGATAGAAGCATGGCTAATGTAACAACATTCAAGACACCTGAATCTGAGCCCACCAGTGCTCATAGCGACTTAACAGGGGTGTCAACAATCACCCGAACAGAAAGAGCATTGTTGAAGCATTCTTTGTATTATGAATAGAGCCTTTCAAGTGCTTTTCCCATCTGTATAATCAGTGTTTCTCTCCGAGAGCTGCTCTTAAGCAGATCATTTCCAGCCGACAGGAGATTAGATTAGGGATTCTACAATTTAAGGCTATCAAGTTAGTCACCCAGACAGAGTTTTAGTACACGCTTATTTAACTGCTTATATTAATTCACATCAAGCGTTAACTCTTGTGTGACGAGAAAGCGCTTGGAGCTGCACAAGGAGGAAATGCCACTGATATCTGAGAAGGTTAGGAAAGGTGTAGTCAAGGCTTCTCATGTTTCCAAGAATGTGTTAGACTACTGTAAACAAATCTGGTTTCTCCTCCACTGTAACCCTTTCGTGAGGGACATAGGAGCCAATGTAAACATTCTGTGTGTAGGTGATGTCAGCAGGCTGGTATGTTCCTAAACTAGGTCAGTGTGTTTTAATCCTGACACACTCCCATCTGCCCTGCCCTATACAATTAGTGCGCTCATACTGGATCTAGTCCTAGCTCATTAATGGTAATGGATATCTATAAACAGTTCGTCCCCAATCTTTGCCAGTATGAACTTAAAGGTTGGTATGAAAGGTGAATAGTCTGAGCTGATTTGGTTTGTTTGACAGGAAAGCAGGATATTCCAAAGCCTCGGCGGATCCTGCGCTCCTCGTGGGGAAGTAATGCGTACATCCGGGGCTCCTACTCCTTCACTCGTGTGGGCTCCAGTGGCCGAGATGTGGAGAAGCTGGCCGAGCCCCTGCCTTACATTAAGAACACCAAGGCTCCGGTGAGCTCAGGTTTATCTAATTCGCCGCTTAATTCCAGGACTTATTAAACATTCTTTTTCATTGAGAGCGATCTTTTTCTGTATCGGGTACATATTTAACAAGGACATTCTTGTCTTCCAATCGTGCACTATTTATGAAACAAAGGAAAGCTGCCTTTCTAAGCTAAGTCAAGGTAACTTTCTGTCCTTTTCCAGCCCCTACAGGTGCTGTTCGCTGGGGAGGCCACCCACAGGAAATACTATTCCACTACCCATGGTGCTTTGCTGTCGGGACAGAGGGAAGCCAAGCGCTTGAGTGAGCTATATCAGCACTCCTTTGGCGCAGCAACCACAAACACTAACAATTAAAACAAACAAACCACTAACTAGTGAAGAAACAACTGTGTTACATGCTCTCTGTATTTGAACGATACGACGTATGAAAACCCAGTAGGGGCATTAAATTAACGATGAATAACTTTATACTGTCTACATTAGAGTAGCTCCGTAGATTTGACTCCAGGTGTACTGTACGATGCTGCCGCGTTGGCACTTTCTCTGCTTCTTGTTTTTAATCCATTGTAATGTTTTATTAATTTAACAATTTTTGTAAGTGCCTTCTGTATTTAATTGTATGTCTTAAACAGCAAGCAAATATGGAATAAATATATCTTAATGTGATTAAGACTTTCCTTGAGTACATTTGTCATCCAAGGTAATTTGACACGGTAAGTTTTTGCGCAAAACTCTTGCTCTGTTGTGTTGTGATCGCATAAATCGATAAATCACACATATACCATTTGTAATTTGAATTTTAGCAGGCGCTTTTATCCAAAGGATCTGTCAAATACTTTACTGGCCACTAGAGGGCAATGTATGGCCACAGAAACCAAATCTTTGTAATATTTTGCATTGACACCAAAATGTGACAATTTACTTTGAAAAACAAATGTGAACTTTTTTTGTTATTCCTTTAAAATAATAAAATTTCCTTAAAAAAGAAAAAAAAGTGGTTTGAAAATGTATTTAATAAACTTTTTACAATTAACAACAGTAACAAAACACGTAACAAAATGAATAAATGTAAAGGTAAGGTTTGTTTTCTGGTGAAGGAAGGTTTTCTGGTGACCCATGGAAATGGATTTGGAAAGGTGGATGTAGTCGATGGCTCTGTGTCTGGTCTGATGGAGAAACAGAAAAAAAACGTCAAAATAATTTCCTTGGAAGCAGCACCATTTCCCTTCCTTAAACCAAGCGGCAAGATGCCTCTGAAAGTAAGCTCACCACTCAACAAGCCGATCTTCTCAATCTTCACTGGAATCATCAGATTGTCGAACCCTCAACTGATCAGATATGAACTGGATTTTAGTTCACTGGTCACATTTCCAATTATCAATGTTGTCAAGGCTCTTACCTTAAACCAATCATGGTCCTCTATCGTCTCCAGTCTGATCCTACTCTCCTGGTTTGGATCCAGGAGCTTACTCAGTAGATGCCAGCATTCTAATCATAGATGAAAGAGGGAAAAGTCAGGGGAACCGTCTCAAAGATATCTCTGTGGTATTTGGTGCTGTTCCTCCAAGTGTTTTTCAAGTTTAAGATCTTACCGTCAGAAAAGCCACGTGTCAGCCTTTGCTGGTTTTTGAGGAGAATCAATTCGTCATCAGTGGGGAAATGTCCAAAAAGCATTATGAACATTAAAACCCCCAAGGACCAGACTGTTGCTGGCTTGCCGTGGTAACAGCCATGCTTGGCGAACTCAGGGGGGCAGTACTCGGGTGTACCTGCAGTAAAAAAAAGTTATGTTCGACCATCGAGCGATTCTGACTGATTTTTATATTTTTGTGAGCAAATTTCCAGAGTGGTTCTCAATTATGTGAATCATACCAAAATATGTCCTGTAAGCGCTGCGCCTCAGAAGATCTCCGCACCCAAAGTCTATTAGTTTGACCTCTAAAGTCTTGCTGTTGAACAGTAGGTTCCTTGGTGTGATGTCTCGATGTAGAACTTCGCGCTGGCAGCAGGTCAAGGCAGCGTAGACGGTCTGCAGCATGATCAGACGGACTAGGATCTCTTCCAGGAGTCCACCGTTGCTCATTATGACCTCAAATAAATTTGAGCAGGGAGAGGGATGTTCCAAGATCAGGACGTAGTGGTCCTGGTTGTCCAGCCATTCCAGGAGGAGGACAATATGAGGATCGCTGGGGCCTTTGTTTGCCATTAGGGTGAGGGCGATCTCTTTTGGGACTGGATGTGGATGATCAGGCTGAAAGGCAAGCAGTTTTTATGCTCAGTAGTTGATCTTACTGTAAAGTTTGTGATTATTTCTTGTAATAAAGGTTTCATGATACTTACAATGACCATATACGTGACGCTCTCTGTCTTTTGGACAAATTTTATAGCCACCTGTTGAAGACAACAAGAGCAAAGTGTTTAGGGTGCAACAAGAAAGCTTAGAGCTAAGGCTGGGCAAACATGGAAGAGATTGAATTATGCATCTGATAGTTTAACTTACTTTCAGACCGTCTTCCAAACGTGTGCCGCTGTAGACCACGCCAAATCCACCTCTGCCCAGCTCATCTCCAACAGTATAGTGGTTGAAGATGTAGTCTGTTTCAGGATAAACAGTAGTTTAACAAATGGTTTATAAAGACCTCAATCTAGACTCTGGTTTAATCTGTAACTTATGTGGAGGTTAAGTCTTCTGTGATATTTACCAATGCTGCTCCATCTGTTCCTGCTCTCCATCATTGGCCTCCTCTCTTCTCCCAGCTTCTTTTCATCAGAGCTGCTTCCATCCAAAGGTTGCAATGAACATGATGGTCTGTATAATGGCACTAGAAAGTAAACAAAAAGTCAGTATCTGCATTTTTGAGCATGAGCGTGTGTCATTGTGGAGAAATGTAGACTTATTTCTACTTATAATTTATTAGATATTTAGGTAGAACAAAAGGATAAGTACAAAGTAGTTTCTCTCAGTTCTGAAATGACAAGGAAACCAATGCTAACATTAGAAATATTCAATACTTATATTTACCAGAATTTAAACTCTCAGTCTGGTGCTTGCTCACGGTCCTCTTCTCCACGTCCAGCTGCTGCGGATCAGAGCTGCTCTCCATGAAAGTTAACAATTCTATTGATCCTGATCCTTTGTAATACGAGTCTGCAAAAGTAAGAAAATATCAGTAACTGCATTTTTGGTCAACACGTTATTGTTTTCATGACATTTAAGACATCATTTGTTTTTTGACAAAATTTCATAGTTTGTAAGCGTGTGTCATTTTGGAGAAAATTCGGAACAAAGAGTAACATATGAAATATTCAATATTTACTCAAGTTTTTGATAATTACCAGAAGTTAAACTCTCAGTCTGGTGCTTGCTCACGGTCCTCTTCTCCACGTCCAGCTGCTGCGGATCAGAGCTGCTCTCCATGAAAGTTAACAATTCTATTGATCCAGATTCTTTGTAATACGAGTCTGCAAAAGTAAGAAAATATCAGTAACTGCATTTTTGGTCAACACGTTATTGTTTTCATGACATTCAAGACATCATTTGTTTTTTGACAAAATTTCATAGTTTGTAAGCGTGTGTCATTTTGGAGAAAATTCGGAACAAAGAGTAACATATGAAATATTTACTCATGTTTTTGATAATTACCAGAAGTTAAACTCTCAGTCTGGTGCTTGCTCACGGTCCTCCACTGCTCGTCCAGCTGTTGCAGACCAGAGCTGCTCTCATCCGTTCGAAAGACTTCCATTGAAGATGTTCCACCTACAAAGCAAAAGAATAATAATGTATTTTAGGCAGAAGTTCAGTTTTGATTATTTCCATAAAATAATTCTAGGTAAAAAGGTAATAAAAGGTTTTCTTTGTTATGTGTGAAAAATCTTTGAAGGAACGTCTTTCAACTTTCCAAATGACAAAAACTTTGCCCTGCCTTGTGGTGCTCCAGAGAGCCTCGCTTCACTTGTATATTTGAAATATTTTGTTCATGTTTGGGATATTTACCATAGCTGCCACTTTCTGTCCAAGCCTCCTTGATTGTCCTTCTTTGTCCTTTCAGCTGCTGGAGACAGGAGATGCTCTCAGATGGTGCTCCTATGGGGGCTGTGAGACAAGACAAGTCACACAATGCACTGGACTAACGAATTAACTTTTGGTGGGTTACTTTGGGAAAATATTGCTGTAAACTATGAATGCTGAAATAAGAAATAAATTTGTATTTTACCACCACTGTATCTTTCTTTCCAAGCCTCCTTTATTGTCCTACTCTGTCCTTTCAGCTGCTGGTGACAAGTGATGCTCTCAGATGGTGCTCCTATGAGGGATGCGACACAAGACAAGTCACACAATGAACTGTACTAACGAATTAACTTTTGGTGGGTTACTTTGGGAAAATATTGCTAACTATAAATGCTGAAATAAGAACTAAATTTGTATTTTACCATCACTGTCTCTTTCTGTCCAGGCCTCCTTTACTTTTCTCTCAGCACATGGGTCCTGCTGATCGATACTGCTCTCATCAGACCTGATGCATGCAGTCAATCTCTTCCACCACTTCCTCCACCACTTCCTCCTCCTTCTTTCTGCTGTTTAAGTGATAGAAAGAACAACACATTTTTAAAAGTTCTAAAAATTTGTCCTCCATGTTTTTTGTGTATTTCTATGAGGACTAATTCATCAACCACAGTGAAAAAAAACATAGAAAATATAATACAAAGTTGCTAAAATGTAGATTTTTTTGTGATTATTTTGTGATTTTTTTGTGACTAGATTTACGTGATGTAGCATGGCAGTTTTTTAACACACCCTCCTCTACTTCAAGACCTCTGTGCATGATGCATAGCAATAGGCATAGGTATTTTAAACTCAATGCTTAGCCAATTACTAATAGAATGAATTTGAAAAACTGAAACATACCTCCTTCAGCTGGTTTTCCCCGTTGTTTACTTTCTCCATCTCGCCTGCTGATAGTGCTGAGTGCTGACTGCTCCATTACAGTTGTTTGCTGACACAAAGTATTGCTAAAAAATATTTGAATAATTATGTTATAATTTATTTTTGTTCTTTTTGAGTACATTTGATCAGAGTGCATTTACATAAATAAACTAACTACATATGTTTTGCCAGATTTCAACCTAACTTGACCAGAATGTTTGTTATTATTCGTTGAGATAGATTTGTTAATTTAGTATTTAAATCTAACCCATTACTTGTCATCATTTGATATTTTTCGTTATGCTCTTTAATATAAAAGCATGCTAAACCTTCGGTCATTATTCCATCAGTCCCGAGAAATATTAATAAAAATCGATACTTCTGTGTGGATTTGATTGAATGATCTGAAACAACTAGAAAATAATCATCTATCTTACACAGTTTAGTTTCCGTCTGCTTATGTACACTCCACTCAGTCCCGAGAAATATTAATAAAAATCGATACTTCTGTGTGGATTTGATTGAATGATCTGAAACAACTAGAAAATAATCATCTATCTTACACAGTTTAGTTTCCGTCTGCTTTGTACACTCCACTCTATATTTTATCGAAGCCGTACCTATGATTCCGCCGATGTAATGACTTTGTTTTTATAACGCGTCTCCTAGCAACAGTACGGTCCAATTAGTGAAGTGTGCATAGCCAAACCCAATACACGCCTTTAATCTCAATTAACTATAACATTTATGTTTGTGTGCCTAGTAGAATGCCAGTTCTTCCTTTTTTCTGATTATTTTTCTTATTCGGCTTCTTTGTATTAATATTTAGACCCCGAGACAAACCTTGTGCAGTAATAATATGAAGGTTTTCATTTGACTCGAAATTCAAATGAATGATTTTAGAGAATAGACAAAATAAGCAAAGTGACAGTTTAATTTTCTCTACACTTTATAAATAATTTTCTTTCGAAACCGCATGATTCCACCGACATTGTTTTTTTACCGTCTCCTATAGCAACAGTACGGTCCAATGTGTTACAATGAGAACAAAAAGACAATTCAACCTAAAAAAACACATAGCTTTTTGTGATATAAGTCCTAAATAAAAAAACCTCTCTCTCTGATATATATCTATACTATGATCTTGCCATCTGCTGAAAATCTGATTATTATCATTGACCCCTATCGACCGAACTTAAAAATATGAATAAAGTTTTATCGTAATAATATGAACGTTTAACTAACTTAGCCAAAGAAACCATATTAATTAACTGAAACAAGAAAATAAGTTATATCTTACGCAAATTAGTTTGCATTAAACACTTTTGTATCGAAGCTGTACCGCTGAATTCTGTCGACGTAATGACTTTGTTTTTATAACGCGTCTCCTAGCAACAGTACGGTCCAATTAGTGAAGTGTGCATAGCCACACCCAATACACGCCTTTAAGTTCAATTAACTAGAATTTATGTTTGTGTGCCTAGTAGAATGCCAGTTCTTCCTTTTTTCTGATTATTTTTCTTATTCGGCTTCTTTGTATTAATATTTAGACCCCGAGACAAACCTTGTGCAGTAATAATATAAAGGTTTTCATTTGACTGGAAATTCAAATGAATGATTTTAGAGAATAGACAAAATAAGCAAAGTGACAGTTTAATTTTCTCTACACTTTATAAATAATTTTCTTTCGAAACCGCTTGATTCCGCCCCCGACATTGTTTTTTTTACCGTCTCCTATAGCAACAGTACGGTCCAATGTGTTACAATGAGAACAAAAAGACAATTCAACCTAAAAAAACACATAGCTTTTTGTGATATAAGTCCTAAATAAAAAAACCTCTCTCTCTGATATATATCTATACTATGATCTTGCCATCTGCTGAAAATCTGATTATTATCATTGACCCCTATCGACCGAACTTAAAAATATGAATAAAGTTATATCGTAATAATATGAACGTTTAACTAACTTGGCCAAAGAAACCATATTAATTAACTGAAACAAGAAAATAAGTTATATCTTACGCAAATTAGTTTGCATTAAACACTTTTGTATCGAAGCTGTACCGTTGAATTCTGTCGACGTAATGACTTTGTTTTTATAACGCGTCTCCTAGCAACAGTACGGCCCAATTAGTGAAGTGTGCATAGCCACACCCAATACACGCCTTTAAGTTCAATTAACTAGAATTTATGTTAGTATGCGTAGTAGTTAAGCAATTCTTACCTTTTTTTTCTATTTTTGTCTAATTTGGCTCGTTCGAATGATTTCTGAGACTCAATGACCGATGGTTACTAAGACAAACCTTGTTACTTTGACTGGGAAACCCAATCAATGATTTTAGAGAATAAGCAAATAAGTCCTACCAATACGCGATATGAGACTGTTTAATTTTCTCTCCACTCTCTAAACATTATTTATCCGAAACCGTACCTCTGAATTCCGCGTTATGCTTTTTTCGTCTCCTAGCAACGGTATGCTCCAATGAGAAAAGTTTACATAGAGCACAATGATAATCATTTAGTCACACAAAATGAATTAGAATAAAATACACGTAAAGCACAAAAATGATTTTAAGGGCCATTTGTTTAAGGATTTTTTTTTATTTGACCATAAAACGTCAAATTATTCTATTACATTTTTAACGTCTAATTGGCAAATGAGCGTCGTCGAGTTGATTTCGTCATCTCATTTCCGGTTAGGAATTAGGTTGATCCAAGTCAATGGTTTTAACGTAAAATTTTACACAGTTTATGATAAAGTAACGGTAGATTGTTACAAATATTATGTATCGGACATTCAGTTAAGGGCTGCCACCACAATTGCATTAAGGGATTGAAGACGTTTGAACTTCACGTGCCCCAGTCGGACTGTAGCGAAGTACAATTTAAGACGCGAAAGGTTTTGAGTTTACTGCTGAATTTTCCTTTATGGATTTGTTTTAAATTTCACATTTTATTTAAATATAATTGTGTTGTGTATGTTGCCTGTTCATTGAAAGTTCTGTGTTTACTAAATGTGTTTGCTTAGCCTGCCATCTACCGGTAAATTTAGTTTCCACATTTGGCTGTGTTACGTTATCTACTGAAAGATAATTTCGTCTGATTCACCTGTCTGGGGTACACGGACCACGCAACACGTCATTTGTAAGTAAAACAAACACGACAATTGGTAAAATTATTGTTTTGATGCGCGTGATTCATTCTTGTTTCCCAATCTTTAGACAATAATTTATCTCGTCACCGTGCTAATCCAGTCGTGGTGTAGCCTTTTATTAGTCAGCGTCTGCGACAAACATCTCATACACATCTTAAATAGAATTTGCTATATTTCGGTTAAGATATAAACACTTTTAATTACAAATAGTTGAATGTAAATGGTAGTTATCTTCACGAATATTATGTACCGTTAGTTATACTCAAGAGACACCAGTGTTCAAATATTGACCGTTGACGTAACGTCAACCGTCACGCTTATAATTTTATTTGAGTAGTCAGCTATTTTGCTTTTGGGTTGATTATTGTTAATAAATTAACTTTAATACAATGTGCAGCTTATATCCGAATCCTATTTTTTTCAATAATGTGGTCAAAGTCAGAATTATTATACTACCATTTCTGCAAGATATACTGAGTAGTGAGCGTATGTTTCTCTCAGGCCTTAACTTTTATTTTTATCTTTTGTTTATTGTGTTTATTTTATGATGTCGAATATTTAATTACTTTAATACTTAAATTTAAACAGTTTGTCATGGTATGAAATATTAGTTTTGCAATGTAATTTGACTAAAACATATGAATTATTCGAGATTATTACTTTTTAATTTAAAAGTCTTTGTAAAAACCCACAGAATTTATATAATAGAATCTTGAAGATAAAGATTTAAGCAGATGTTTTTAAATCACAAGGATTAAGGTGACCATAATGATACAGATCAGTATAAATGACGCTATCTAAACAAATTGGGACACCATGTGTCAGACTTTTAGAAACCTACAATTAAAGGAGAACGAGCTGTTTAAAAGCAAAGGAGGTGAAGAGAAAAGAGCACAGCTCTTCTGCTTTGAAAGTGTGTTGTCTTTATTATTGACTATTTGTATTTTATATATAAGCAGAGCCTGAAAGGTTATCCACAAATTTCACCTAACCGTTAATTAAAGTTTTACAATTTAGTTT
This sequence comes from Danionella cerebrum, assembly GCA_007224835.1. Lineage (NCBI taxonomy): Eukaryota > Metazoa > Chordata > Actinopteri > Cypriniformes > Danionidae > Danionella > Danionella cerebrum. The sequence continues at coordinate 378,105 of SRMA01026527.1, read as the reverse complement.
CTTCTCAACTTTTCATGATGAAACTTCAAGTCATAATTCTAATAGCTGCACTTCTCAGCATTTGCACATCTGTCCCTGTAAGTATGCCTTGTATATGAATAAATGAATGTAAATATTGCTGGTTAAAACGGTTGTTTTTTTTTTTTCAGATCTTCCAGCCTCAAATTGGGATCCTTGCAAGCGCTAGTAATGAGGTATGTTTTATATAAAAAGTATAAATTGTAGGACCATTCAAAAGATTTGAAATTGTACGTATTTTAAATGTACTGTTAAAAGCAGCACCATTAAAAAATGAACATTTGTAGAAACATAAAATCATGTGTTTTACAGTTTTTCCTTTCAATGACATTTTTAAAATTATTCAAACAATAAAATGGCAACGATAATTTTTAATGTGAATAAGATTATGTTTTCAATTTGCTACTTTAATTGAATGCATTTTACTCTATTAAAGTATCATTTCTCTGAAATAAAGAAAACAACTTAACAGTTTTCTATTGTATTCATTTGTTTACATGGGCTGTTCTCTTGTAGATTTTGGGTCTAAATGGACTCACTCTGGGCAGTCTGGGTCTTGGTCCTGCTCAGGTATTTGATCTTAATAACCCTGCCTCTTCAAAAACTGATCTGAGATAATGACACTGCTAAACAAAAGTCTAAAATATTTAAAGTTCAATTCAAAAACCCTTTAAATTTAGCAAATTTACATTCTAGGCAAGTGTATCTATATATGTATTTTTTTTTTTTGTAATTTTGTTTTACTCATTTTGAGAAGGATTTAGCAAAGACTTAGACATATATGATTCACATTCTGTCATTTTATGTTAGTACGACTTTATGCAATTCACTGTAATTAATCACAAACATTTTTTTTCCTACATATTATTATTCAGTGCATGTAAAAAGAGGATCGGCTAGTTTTTAAACTATTACGTTTTATTTTAATTGAGACCAAGCAATAATTTACTGACCAACCATTAAAGAACAAGAACATTTGTTTTCATGCACAGTTTTCTACATATCTTAATCTTTATTCTAAATAAATAGAAAGAACCTCTTAGTTTAATAAAAAGGGTATGAATATTAGTAATAAGTTGTCGTTGGATTAAGTTTTATTAAATCCTAAGAAATTTTATCTGAATCTAAAGTATTTAATCTCGCTCTCCTCAGGGTCCAACATTATTCTCCCCTTTCCTGATGCAACAGCAGCCTCCGCAGGTACTGAACTATAACCCTGGGCTGCAGGGTGCCTTTCTGCCACCGCAGATAAATCAGGGGCAACAAGACCAGCCCCTGTCTAATCCAGGCCAGGGGCCTAACATTGGCCTTCCAGCTCAGAACCCGCCTCCGGTACAGATACTTTGAGAAAAATTGCCTCTTTTTCTATGTTTATAATGTCGTTTTCTAGAATTAGTCAAATGTTCTCTCTTGTCTCTAGGGCTATCCATACTTCCTGACTAATTTCTATCCTATGAGGCCACCTCTAAGACTGATGCCTAATCAAAACACCGTGCCGAATGTTCAGGGTCAGGGGACAATTCAACAGATGATGCCAGTGCAACCAGTTCAGCCAATACAACCAATCCAGGTATTGTAAAACCACGCGTGCCTCTTTATGTATTGGAAATGACTATTTTCTCTTACGCATTGTTCACTGTGTTTGAGCAGTATAATAATTTGTTCAGATCCTTCTCGACTTTATTAATTATGGTCTCTGGTAATCATTGTTAACACTGGGAGCACAGTCAAATAGCTGCAGATAATAAGGCGCAATGTCACATCTTATTTCTGTCTGTTTACTGTTGTTAATTAAATTGTTGCAGCTGGCTAACGCATCGAGCTCATTCTTTTTTTCTGATCTGATCAAATGTTGATTTGCTGCCTTTTCTCACATCCTCACAGAAATACTTTAGTATTGCTGCCTTTACAAAAAGCACATTTGTGAGCTATGTCTGGTACCAATGGAGAGAACACACAGGAGTAGATGGTCACCACCTGTGACCCTGATAAAATGCGTACCTGATCAGGAATTTGGATACTTCATCAATCCTTTGAAAAATAAAATTTCGAAAGTGACTGACAGTGCTATGTGTTGACTCAAAACAGTGCTTTCATGCATATTTATGTATGCAATACATTCACAAAACCACTCAGTGATTGGTTGCAACGAAGTTTGCTTTAAAACAGAAGTGCCAAAAAGACCTAAAAATGTTATAATAACCTTTTATTGATGAAAATAAAACAAACCGTTCAGATTACAGTCTTGTACAGACAGAGACCAATATCTACATGTTAATTCCTCAAAAAGGTGTTCTGGATTGTTGTGGCCCTATATAAACTGTAAATGTTTAATTTATTCTACTTAACAGTTAGTTAGTTAGTCAGAAATATTGAAGGATTTGGGTTAAATTGAACCAAAAAGTGGATTTGTTCAGCGCTGAACCAGTACAATTTTAGTCCCAAGAAACAGAAAAAAGGGTTGAACTTATGCTTCGTTCACAGTCAGTTTGTCATCTTTTCAGAACCGAGGGAAAGGGACAGATGCCAAAGTGACGTCTGCTCCTGATTATCGCGGGGATCGGCCTGGTCCTGGAATTGGAGAGGTAGTTTTCTTTCCTTAATGCACTTAATGAATCAAAAATAACTGATGAATGAAATGTTCCTAATGAACCGGATCTGTGTCTGACAGGGAAATGCTGGCTTCCCGTTGTTTGAACCATAACTTTAAGGAGATCTCATGCATTTGTTCAAAGGTACTAAACTTTCCTACAAATAACACAAAGGGGATTTTATTTCAATGAATTGTTTAGAATGTAAATGTGCTACCTTTTCCAGATTTCTCACTACTGTACACACATCAGGAGATTGTTTGGATAAACAACACATCATTTAAATAAATGCTGCACACTTTACTTGGTTTCAAGTGGTTGTTTTCCACAAGGTTCAAAATAGACATGAATGAAGAGTTAAACTCACTTTAGTCACAAATGATAAAGTTTTAATAAACATATTTTGAAGTGTTACAGATAAATGCATTAAAAATGCAAAAGAAAAATCATCATATATTTCTATGCTATGGATAAATGTTGAATATCGTGATGCTCATCTGTGTAGAGAGAAAATCAGGTTAAAAATAGAACTTTTGGCATTTTCTTTTAATTCAGTTCTCATTTATCAACTTACCAATGGTGGCATGCTCTCTAGCTTTTGTTCATCCCTAAATCATTTATATATTCCACCTAGAGGTTCAAAGCAAAGATGAATGTTAGTTACACACATAAAGATTGAAAAAATTCAGATATCATTCAAACTACTGACTTTTATCTGAAGGACGGCAGCTGAAAATAACCCAGGGCATTGAAACGATTGAGAAAAACAACGGTGAAGATCAAATATTAATATATTAAATGTTATATTATCAAAGTAATTTTCTCACCAGCTGTGTCAAGCCATATTCAAATGAAATCCTTGGCTGAAGAAAACAAACAAATATTGCACAACATGAAAAGAAATTGAGGACAGGTTGAAATATGAAATGTGGTGTTCTTACCGTTGCGTTTGGTCTGTAAATGATCCTCACGTAAGGCTGTTAGTATATAAAGATTGTTATAAAAAGGGGTTTATGCTAGAAATATATTTTATATGCACACTGGTAGTAAAAATTAGCAACCATTTCTAGCCAATTTCATCCTGAATCAGGACAATACGCCAAATCAGGAGATCAGCAGGAATTGTGACTGTGCGTCTCTTTACTGTTCGATATTACCAACTTATTCCTAACCCTACCAATCATTTTCTTTTTTACTAGTTATTATTCGGACAAATTGAAGTTGTTGAAAAATGACGTTTGTGTCTCTTTTGTTTGATGCATTGAATTGAAATTACTGGAATCACTTGATTTTGTTGAGTACATCAGTCCAACATGATCAAAATGTGCAAAACTTTTAATCTACATAATAACATTATACACAATAAAGTTATCTAAATTCATGGATATGTTTAGTTTTTTAAAAGAATGACGAATGTACCTGTGGGCCGTAATTATAGAAGCCTTGACCCTGAACAATAAAAAAAGAATTAATAGCATCAAAAATCACTTGGAGCTTAGTGTATGAATGTAATTTCATAATAAAAGCGAGTTACCCCCATTTCTAGAGGTATGTTCAGTCCTGCCTGGAAACAAATGAGTATGAAACATGTTTTAATATTAAACGCACACCTGAATTTATTTTACACAGAACAAATTAATCCACAAAAACCTTTTTTGCTTGTTGTACCAGTCCTCTGCCCTGAGAAAAGAATATTCTGTAAATTTACTAAACTTTGACTTGTGCCTGCATGTATATCTGTCTTCATTTTGATATAAACACACTCACCTTTGGTAAGAGGAAGACATTCTCTCCCTGAAAACAAACCACTCATAGTTAAACACATCGTGTACATTTATTTGAAGATGTCTGTGCTTTACGAGATTACCTCTTTGAGATGGAATGCATTCATATTCTGTTAAGACAGAAATGATCATTTGTTCGTTTCTTAAAACAAATCATTTATTCTCAGATTTATATCTTGTGTTTTACTCACTTGTAGCGTGACATTGTCGGCCTGTAGATGTTAATTCAGATAGATTTAGAGGCATCAATAGACATACTTAATGTTAGTTAGATTATTGATTCTTACCTTAAATACTGGAATGAATTGTCTGTTTTCCTGAAGAAATACAAAGAAAGACATAAAGAATCTTTACCTTTTTATAGAGTTTGTAATCTATGGATGAAGTCGATCTCACCATCATGTTTGGACTCAATGGCTTTCCAAAAAGTGGATTCACCGATTCCTCTCTGGCTCCATCTGCTGGAGCTTGACTCGGTTTCATCGGCACCTTTGCAGAAGAAAATCCAGTTCAAACAATATGGCTACTGGTTGTTCAGGTGCACATATCTGACTCTTGGATACCACACATTTTAAAATAAAATCTTATTAACCTATAAATGTCTGAAATCATCCCCTTCTTCAGCACCCGCCTTTGCTTAACCCTAATTTGTTGAGTTATTTCATGTAATTTCACAGCATACAACATCTCGTTGGTCTTCTGTCTGCTCTCCTTCTATCAAAACATCAATTCAATTAAAAATAATCATAAGAAACTATTATTTTAAACAGAAATCTGAATGCTATTGGGTCTGAAACAGAATTGCTTCGTATTGTGTGCATTAATTTGGTCACAGAATGCCAAAACTGACGTCAGTTTTCAGATATTCAGTTACCTTTAATTCCACTGGAGTTCCCTGTAATCCTTATACCGGTTGTATCTGAAATATTCTTTCATTTATCTAGTACCGGTGCAATTAATGCATGCATTTTTAAATATTGTCACAAAACCCTTCTGAAATAATTGGGAGTAGCTTTAAAAAAAATTAATTGCACCCCCATGACCATTACAGTTGATGCTAACTATCAAGATATGCCGTTAATTTTATATTTGTTTGCTCAAGCACTTGAAAGTGATGGTTAGGGTTGCCAGATATTTAAAATTAAACTCAATTGAAGACCAACAAGTCAGAAATAAAGTAGGGTTGCCAAAGATTCAGAGCCAAAATCAAACTTTAACCACTGTAAAATTAAATTATCGGTGAAATAAAAAAAATATCTGCCAGTAGACAGAGATGGATGAGTCTTACGATTAATCAAATCTGGTCTTAAAAGTCCTAAAAACCTGTAAGGTACCATGATCCAGTAGAAATACAGAGTTGTAATCCTATTCAGAACGTCCTAATGGCAAGTACAACTGTTCTGAATTCTGATTACATCTTGCTTTAGCATCATGTGACCTACTTTATAAGATGGTCTGCCAGCTCTACCAATCTTCTGAGGTTTTCCAGCTCCCTTCCATCTGTTCCACGGTCCATCCCCAGCTCGGGTCAGAACAGACTCAAAACCCTGCAGCACAGAATTTAACAGATATTTATACAGACATCATCCTGAATGTTCTGCAAGCAACAGTGAATCTGTTTTCCACCTTGACTTCTTCCTTTTGAGTAGTGAAAGCTTGATCATGTCCAGACGGAGATCCTTTCGATGAATTTTGTTCACGTTCATTTGGAGACAGTGGACGCACCAGATTTGGCTGTGATTAGAATTTAATATTGGCGTTAAAACCGGAACGAGTACATTTGAAAATACATGCACAACAGGTGCATTTCCTACATTTTGTTCCTCTCTTTGTCCCCATTGGTCAGCTTGATTCCAGTTGGATTTGGCTTTAGGCTAAAAAAAAGAGCCGCAATAAGACACTAAATAAATGCTGATGAACACTCAGTTATGATTTATTGTGAACATGCAAACAGAGAAATTACTTACTTGAGCTGCAGCCACAACACAAGATACTGCAAGCAGAAACCACATCGCTTCAGTAAAATAATGCATTTTTTGCAATATTTTTAATATTTTAAACCAAACTTGTCCAGGAGACTTTGCCTTCTGTGCGTCGGTTCCTTTTTCCAGTATTGTCCTGTAAGTCTTGCTTCTTTTTAAAGGCCATTGGTTGAGAAATAGTCACCCTTCTCTGTTTTGACTAGCGACATATCAATTCTTCAAGAATGTGTTTGTTACAACTAAAATAACCAAAATGTAAAAATACAAGCATTTTGTTTCATAATCGTTCATAAAAATAGAGATGCTTGAGCATTGGGTTTCGTACATGTGCTTCTCTTTTGCAATATCTGTCAGATTAAAGAAGCCACAGAGACAGATCCAAGAGTGTTTCACTGTGATTGCAAAATGAAACTTTTGTCTTAAGTCAATGTTTTTGGGATTGACCTTCTAGATAATTTCGCAAGTGCCATCAGAAATGTGCATTTCGACATGAGAGCAGCTAATGTGCTATTAAGCTGAAGTGGGCTAGTTAAAACTTCTAAATAATAATCTAATAATAATAAGAGTATAAATAGTTTACAGTTTACTGTAAAATCATTTTGGTCAGAGCCCTGCAATGGACGGGTGAACTGCCCAAGATCAGCCTGTGACCCTCACCATGAATTAACCATGTAATCGCTAAAGAAAATAAATGAGTTCCTTTTCATATCATCTTGGTCCAACTTTCCATTTCTATTGGTAAAGCATGGTGTTAATAATTTAATGCTAATGCATTTAATAAAAGTTCAATGATCTGAGCGATTTTTTTTTTTTTTTTTTTTTTTTTTTTTTTTTTTTTTTTTTTTTTTTTTTTTTTTTTTTTGTCGTCCCAACCCCAGCTTATATATTTTTTTTTTTTCGCAAATAATTTTTCATTACATTACACAAGAATTCCACAACAAACCTGAAATAGCACACAAAAAAAACAAAAAACAATTAAGGTATTTACAGGATATATCTGAGGAAAAAGTATGTGACTGTTTCAGTGTAAGGCTGAGTGGAGCTGTTCCCAAGAACAGTTTCGACTACCCTCAAGCTAAAGAAATCAATGAATGGGTCGTAATAGACACATTTAACATTTGGTACTTTTTTTTTTAATCTCAGAAATTTTGTTTGGATTATTTAGAAATGATTTGCATACTATAGCCTAGCAACCAGGGTCTTGTTAAAAAGACCGTGGAAGAGGGAGAGAGTAGAAGAAGACCAGAAGTTGTGAACAATCCCAAACTCTCCAACGAACATTTGTAAAGTATTTTTGATTATTTGATTTTAAAATATCATTTTCAACAATAGGGCCGCTAGTGGGAGTACCACTGTCGTGTCGCTTCGAAACTCGTAGACAAGAAGTGTGACGTATGTGATAAACAACAACCAAAACACAGTTTGTCTAACGTTTTTCGGGTGGACTTAAACTGGCCACTTCCATCAACGTCCTTATACTTGACCAACCAGACTTGGATGATAGGGGGATGGGTCAACTTATACGCATCCAAACAAGACAGCCCCTACATTCATATCTGCCACACATCCAGATGATAGAACTCCTGAAAAGATTTGAGGGGAAACATCTGAATAATCAGTCTGTCATTGAAAGGCTTGTATCATCAGCTTTGTTCTAGAGGTAAATGAGTTCATGACATGAACCTGTCATGGAGTTAGCAAGTGCGGATAGTTGCTAACCGCTAGAATGAACTTCTATCATGTCTGCTGCGCGGCTCTTTTGGCGTTAATGCAGCTTTAAGATTTAGAGGCCATTTTGAAAATATGAATTGTTTTGATAATAATTCCCTACCAACACGGCTTTGTCCTTCATTTTACTTTGTAAAATAGTTGCAGTTTCTTGTTTTTGTTTTAATGTTGTTGTTTTTACTGTATTGCACAGAATGATCCTCCATTTCACAAATTCCCAAAGCATGTGAAGTCACTGAAGCGATCTCAATAGAACAAATAGTTTGGAATAGATCAACTATTTAAGGTTAATCATATGAAAATATGAAGCAATAGTTCACCTGTTTCCGCCCGTAAGGTGTGCCTTAATCTTTTGTTTTGATGCAGAGTTACTTAAACTCATCTGTTTGCTATTAAAGCAGCGCAAGAGAGGAGACAGGCGTCCAAATCTTTTTCTACTTCTCAATTATTGAGTAAAACCCATCTTGCTAAACACGAGTGTTACACTTTTCCTGAACGTTTGCTGATTGGTTGAAAATGTGTATATAAAGCGTTCCCGTCTCGTGCTTTGATATCACATCTGCAGCAGAGACGTCTCATATACATCAAGGTGAGAAGTAATGCGTTATTTTAAATTTAATCACAGTAACGTGCTTTTTAATCCAATCTGAACGGTTTCCTCTCTCAGATCAGAACCTCTCTTCTCGAGAACCATGAAGTCGTTCCTCGTCGTGGCCTGCGTGCTGGCGCTCTGCTGTGCTGTTCTAGTGAGGACCACTTTCAGGTTGAATTTGAGAAGCTTTGGAGCATTTTGATCGAGACGATTATTTCTTTTCAGGCAGAGGATGAAGATCAGCGGGAGAAGCGTTCGTCGAGCCGCGAGGTCAGTTTTTCAACTTTCTTGCAGCAATTTAATGTTGACAATCGTTTTCATCTGCTGTTGATGTTACAGAGATACTCGGGAGGATTCTTCAACTCATATCCTCGGCCGTATCCCTACCCCTACTTTCCTCCTTTCCAACCTCAGCCTCTGCCTCCCAACAACAATGTTCTCCTCAGCCTCCTTCCGTTGCTGCTGGCTCAGCTGGCATCTGCCCAGGCTCCGGCCCCAGCACCCGCTCCTGCCCCGGCTCCAGCTCCTTGAATAGAACTTCTTGAAACCTGTAAATGCACATGTGTCTGCCCTGGATTAATGTCCTCAAATAAACATGATTGAAGCAGATGAACGCGTTTGTCTCGATTACTCTGAAGTGAAGCAGAACTTTCCATATCCTGCCAAGCAGAACTTTCCATATCCTGCCATCTCTACAGGTTTTTGTCAATGTTTTCCTCGGATTTTAAACTTTATTCTTAAGAACTCAATCAAACTGATCAGAACAGTTTGGTGGAAACTGATAGTGTTGTACTTAAAATATATTGTTATTTATATTTAGTTTCTTTAACCTATTTTGCATTTGATTTTGATGACTGTGAAAAAAGCATACGCTGTGGTTTTGACCTTTTTTTAAGTGTTTGAAAATCTTACAAAACTTTTTTTTTTGCTTTGTAGACCTGTTTGTTACCTTTTTTTATTAACATTCTCATTTTAATACGTGTACAAACCAATAAAACTTTCTTAAACATTTCCTTTTAAATGTTATAGCCAAACAAGGCAGCATGATTAAATATTTGTTAAATATAAAATAAGTAGCATGAGAGAACTTTGAGATAACAAAATTTATCGAAGGTTTTTAATTACCGGTATATCTTTTATATTATCTTAACATTGTTGCCTCTGATGTGTTTGTGTCTGTTATACAGTACACATGCTGCTGTTGCTCAGCTTGTGAGTGTAATAGAAACAAACATTTATAATCCTTTAACCTTTTTAAGTTAACTTTGAGACATTCTCCCTCTTTTGTCCTCTCCTTTCCTCTGAGAGGGTTTCGGATCTCCTCCATCCCCTCCCCATCTTTGTCTCTCTCTCAGAGCAGTGCTTGTTTTAAATGACTCATGTCCAAGTTAAAGCCGTGTTATACCTTGCTTTCAGAGTCTTCTTTCTGGGTTAGGAATATATATTCCAGAACATGAGTCAAAATGAATCACATGGTCGGACAATAGAGCTTATATTTTGGAGAAGTGCGCATATTATTCATTTCTTTTCAAAAGCACAATCTAGTCGATTTAAGTAAAAAAATGTTATCGTCTTATAAATTAATCTAAAAAAAAGCAGAGGCCATCCAAAAAAAAAACCCAACAAAATCAACAATCCATAGTTGGATTGGTAAGGTCGTTATGGCTCTAGAAGCTTACTCTAGTTTTCGAAAAATCTGCACAAAATTTTTTCTCTGATGTAATCTTTGAATGCTTGTTATAGGGAAACATGGAAAAGTTAGTTTACCACAAAAAATGTCCGAAAATGCTGTGTTTAAAGTGCAGGTTAACAGATTGGGGTTTTTTTCTCTGACATTTCTAGTGATCATTTTATTTTTTATAATAAATTTTAAGTTTCACAATAAAAAAAAAAAAAATCACTCATTTTCATTTTTTTGTTGTAGTCTGATTAAATTACACAGACCTTTATTTCCACAATGAGACAGAATAACAACAATAACTATCATTTGTTGAATCTAAAAACTAAAGAAAAATAACTTAATTGGTCAATGTTTACTTTTTAAAAATAAAATTTGATTCTGTGGTCAGAATGAAAAATCAAAATGAATAACAAGCTTACACCACTTTATTTTTATTTTGCCTCTTTTTATTGGTGCAAAAGTTTATTGACATCATGTTTGAATGTGGAGATGGTGTTTTCCCTGGCAAGGGGCACCGCGTAATTTCAGTCATTTCCATATACATTGTTTGTTAATTATTTTATTAAGTTCTGTTATTAATTTCCTATGCAAATTTTTGACTGTTCTGATATTGTTTGACTCATAAAAAGTTACAGAAAAATATTGTTATGTACAATTAAAGAAACCGTATTCTGTCTTTGATGTCTCGACTTTCTATCCGATACCCTTCTACTAAAACATAACCACTTTAATTAAAAAAAAGTTAAAAGAAACATCACAATCTTTGAAGAAAGGAGCTTAGATTCTTATTTGATCACATAGTGCATCGTGATAAAGACTCGAAAAAACTGATATCACCTAGTTTCTCTGTTTTCATTTTGGTTACAAATGGAAAAAATAAAAATAAATCAGTTTTTGTTATTGTATAATTGGAAATCAAATGAATGAATTGTATGGAAATGATGAATATTAATGTTTTCATTGTGAATAAACTTTTTTTTTTTTCAATAAAATTAATGTTTTTTAACAATAGATGCAGCATTAAAAAAACAAACCTGAAAAATCTGTTAATTTAAACGAGATATTCAATTAAAATACAAAATGATTTTTTTAACAGTAGAAAAGCAATTAAAAACTGATTTATATATTTTTTTTACAATAAAAATTTACCAAATAAAAATGAATTACAGTGAATTAACAGAATTGTGTTTCCGGTAAATTACGGTACGAAAAACGGGTAATGGGCTGTCCGTACTTTTAAAGTTTCTGTACAGCCTTTTTTTATACAATGTAGGTTTACTGACAGTATATGAGTAAAATAAGTATTTGACCCATTACAAAATATGATTTTATAGCAACTCTTGCTGACAGGCTCAGAGTTCAGATGCTGTTGAAGTTAGCAGCAGGTTTACACAGATCACAAGAGGGATTTGGTCCCACTCCTCTTTTCAGATCTTCTACAAGTAAGTCCACTGTAATGCTGAATTAATGTGGTGCGGTTGTCCTCTACAAGCACATCGATTCACCGCCATATTTGATTGGGGAAATGGTGTTTTCCTTGCTGGAGTATTTTCTATCTGTATAGGGTTTGTTGGTTTTCTCTGTGACTGTGCTCCCCTACAAATCAAAAAGCAACTGCATTTTTGGTTGAAAATTGCTCATCATTTTCATAGTTTCTTACATGACGATGTATTTTTTTCTCAAATGTTCATTCTGTAATCATTTTACAGACATAACTAAACCAGTTTCTTAGTTCAGGATACTTAATAATTACTGCCTTTTTGTTTCGTAGGGGTATGGTACCAGCTGCCTTGAGGTAAATCGACAAGATCCTCCCGTGAAGTCCTCGACTACTTCAAAACATGATCGTTGAAACTCCACAAGGTGGGTTTTGCATGTGGGCTCATACTGAAAATTATTTTATGTCTCGTCCATCTGTGTAAACTCATCCATATCCATCACATCTTGAACCTGCTTGATGACCGTCTTGAAACCCATTGAAGGTCTACTAGTAGAATCTTTGTTCTTGGCGATGGAGGTTTTCATTGATTGCTTGTGAGGTTTATAATCTCAGCTAAAAGAAAGCTAGGTGCCTTTTCATCTCAGTAGGGGTTTAGCAAACTTTATTACTTGAATTTTAAAGGTCCCTTCACATCGTTCAGAATTTTACGTCTTAAGATTTGTGCGTCAACGAACCTTGTTTCGCACTGTGATATCGGATCCGTTTTTTACAAGGAGAAAAGATCTTCTCCATGTATTCCAAAGCCATGACATTTCAAATTTGCAAAATTTAAGGTTGATCATATGAAAATATGAAGCAATAGTTCACCTGTTTCCGCCCGTAAGGTGTGCCTTAATCTTTTGTTTTGATGCAGAGTTACTTAAACTCATCTGTTTGCTATTAAAGCAGCGTAGGAGAGGAGACAGGCGTCCAAATCTTTTTCTACTTCTCAATTATTGAGTAAAACCCATCTTGCTAAACGTGAGTGTTACACTTTTCCTGAACGTTTGCTGATTGGTTGAAAATGTGTATATAAAGCGTTCCAGTCTCGTGCTTTGATATCACATCTGCAGCAGAGACGTCTCTCATATACATCAAGGTGAGAAGTAATGCGTTATTTTAAATTTAATCACAGTAACGTGCTTTTTAATCCAATCTGAACGGTTTCCTCTCAGATCAGAACCTCTCTTCTCGAGAACCATGAAGTCGTTCCTCGTCGTGGCCTGCGTGCTGGCGCTCTGCTGTGCTGTTCTAGTGAGGACCACTTTCTAGTTGCATTTGAGAAGCTTTGGAGCATTTTGATCGAGACGATTATTTCTTTTCAGGCAGAGGATGAAGATCAGCGGGAGAAGCGTTCGTCGAGCCGAGAGGTCAGTTTTTCAACTTTCTTGCAGTAATTTAATGTTGACAATCGTTTTCATCTGCTGTTGATGTTACAGAGATACTCGGGAGGATTCTTCAACTCATATCCTCGGCCGTATCCCTACCCCTACTTTCCTCCTTTCCAACCTCAGCCTCTGCCTCCCAACAACAATGCTCTCCTCAGCCTCCTTCCGTTGTTGCTGGCTCAGCTGGCATCTGCCCAGGCTCCGGCCCCAGCACCCGCTCCTGCCCCGGCTCCAGCTCCTTGAATAGAACTTCTTGAAACCTGTAAATGCACATGTGTCTGCCCTGGATTAATGTCCTCAAATAAACATGATTGAAGCAGATGAACGCGTTTGTCTCGATTACTCTGAAGTGATGTTTATAGATGTTTTCCACACATTTGAACTCAATTATTAATTTAAATAGATCTTAAGATCTGAATCAAACTGATCAGAATAGAGTCTTTAAGTTTGGTAGAAACTGATTTTGTTGTACTTCAATGTAAATGGTTTTATTTTGTTTCTTTAACTTATTTTTAATGTCTAAAGCACAGGTTGTTTTTTTTTTTGCTTTATTGGCCTTGTTATTAAATTTATTATTCCCATTCTCGTTTTAACGTGTACAAACCAATATGAATATGTTAAAAGTATTTAAAATCATATATTCAAACGAGGAAGCTCTATTGCTAGGCCTAAATGTTCTTTTGATATGATAAAAGTTGCATAATAGAACTTTGAAATAACATAAAAATTTTAAATCTGCCATATCTTTCATGTGAACTCTGTGAGTTGCGGAGTGAAGAGGGTCCACATTATTAGGAATTATTTCATAAACAACTCAACATTGTTGCTTTAAATACATTTCTGTCTCCTTACCGGCTCCTTTAACATTGAAAACTGAGAATGGTTTTGCTTGTGATAATAGCTAAAAATATATAGTTATGTAAAATTAATTCCACATAATTGAACTTGAGTTCCTTCTCCATCTCCAGAGAAAATAAAACCATTTTTAAACAATTCAGACTAGTTACATTTTTGCCAAACCTCACCATAGATTTTTAATTCAGATTATACCAGTTGATTTTTTCACATTTTGCTTTATAAACTCAACTCTTTCAGAGTTTTTTTGCGTTGTATTACCTGCTGAAAATGAACCATGGATGTTTTATAAGCTGACATTGTTAGGAACTATCAAAAACTTTTGGTTTTCCATTGGCACTACACTGTGGTGTAACTCTATAGGGGCCATATTTTAAATATGAGCTGAAATGCTATTGATCTCATTGATTTCTATTACCGTTGCTAAGCTATGATAACTGACATCACCAGATCTGTATAACGCTCGTAAAAGGATTAAAAACGGTAAAAAAATCTTATTATCTCAAGAAGACAAGTTATATGTATTATAGTAATGATAGCAAGGTGTTTGAGAACAAAGAGCATAGATTAAAATATCATCATGTAAAATATCAGCCTATTATTTTAGGTAACAAAAAGGTTAACAGTGGGTATATAGTGGGTATATAATACAATAAATAACAATAATAATGTCATTAACAGCTAAATAAAATGTTTATTCAATCATCCCGAAAAACAGCAGATCTCAATGTATTGCTTTCCTGTTTTAGGTGATGGAGAAATGCTGACTTTTCCATAGGCCCGCTTGCTGGCCTTCAGAATTTCCTTTTGCAATAGAACTGAATGCATGTAAGGCATCAATACTGGCACTGAAGCATTGCAGCCATGGGAAACCCTATGAAACCAACAATTGATGGCTCTCCACTGGTATATTTACTCTTCACTTGTTCAAAATCATGCTGAAATGAAAATATCTTCCTGTAAACAGTTTTCGACATGATTGCACTAGGAGAACAAATCCTCTGTAGCAATGAGTCTAGAAAGAGTTTACGATGTGTCACAATTGCAGACAGGATTTGGGGATTTAAGGATTACTAAATAATGAACTGTACTTTAGTTAAAGGTTTGTGTGCACAATGAGTAAAAAGAACAGTAAACTCATCCTAAAACTCTTTCCAAATATGTCCACGTGAGTGCAGTACTTGGATATATCTCTCAATTCATTCTATTTCTGGAACGCCAAGAAGCAGCAGTGTAAGTACAGCAGACCTTACTATATCATTACCGTTTTGCATTTATACTTAGCTCCATTTATTTTCATAAGAGAGGTGAAGCTTGGGAAATATATCTATCTTTTGGGATATACTTATGTGTGTATATATATGTGTATCTTCTATATATATATGTATATAAGTTCAGTGACTGTATTGTTATAGATTTTAAATAAACAATACAGCCGTGTATCTAAATAGGCATGTTGCAAACTTTGAAAATGTAATTATTATATTTTGTATTAGGGTTATTAATTATTGTATAAGGGCTGCCTTCAGGAATGCTCTTTTGCTCAATACTGCCTCTCTGTGGTTTACTGTGGTGCTTGTAATTTGCTTGTCTTTCAATGTAGCTAAACATGCTCTCAGTTTGGAAGCCCATTTCCGCCAGGTAAAAAAAAAATAATGGCTTAAAAAAATCTGAATCTGAGAAAAAAAAGTAAAACTTTTGACATTCAACAGTAGCGGTTTTGAGACAGTCAAAATGTTGAGATAAAAAGTCTAAATGTTTAGATGCAAAGGTTGCAATTTTTAAATACCAAAGTCACACTTTTGAGATAAAAAGTTAACTTTTTGACTTGCTGGGCCTGCAGATGCCTAATGTAACATATTGCATAAATGCTATGCATGTGAACATTGCAAGAATAGAGTAGCTTAAGGGAATTTTCCAAACTTTGTATATACAAATTTAGATTTTTGTGTCCCAAAATTTTCAACTTTTCAATCTCAAAAATGTAACCTTTTGTGTCTCAAAATTTCGACCTTGTATTTCAACATTTCAACTTTTGTATCTTAAAATTTGGACCTTTTCATCTCAACATTTTGACCTTTTTATTTACAAAATTTTAACCATTTTATTTAAAATTTCCGAACTTTTTAAGCCATTTTTTACCCGGCAGAATTAGACTTCCATATTAAAGAGTGTACTTTTAAGAGAACTGCTCTTTTATCAGCTGTATTTATTTATAATTAGCAGTTGGCTCTGAATCATTTCAACAAACAGGTCGTTTTCTCTCCAAACAAAGGGTTGGGAATATGTCCCGGCCGTCTCTGGACATTCTTATATTGTTGTCTGTGTTGTGGCTACTTCCTTCCGGAGCTGTAAGTATGCTTTAGATTAGCATTAATATTGTTTGTGCACTTTTTAGCTCAAATGTGTGATGCTCTATTAAATATTGTCCTTTTAAAAATCCCCCAGCTCTGCCATGGATATAAGCCAAGTTACTCTAGCAGTGATGAGGTAAACTCCCAAAGCTCCCAATTAAACTGTATGAACTCTACACATGTTTCGTCCTGCATGACATCTCATGTCTTTGCTATAGGGCATTTTTTGGCCCCGTTATCCAGTGAGGCCAGGCCCAGTTGGTCCTTCTATCCCTCTGTGGCCAATTTACTGGTACCTGCTACTGTCTCGTCCAGTCCCTGCCCCGGCCACACGGACAACGACCAGGACCCCCATCTCCACCACCAACCGTGGAGATGGAGGATGATGCAGTAGGAATATTTAGGAGGGGAACTTCAAATGCTTCAGGGAGACTCTTTGAGGATTCATGAAATTTGAAGAAATGCTTTTAATAAACCAATCTGTCAGATATTCATCACAGGCTCGCGCGTTTGTAATCAGGTTATCCATTTTCTTTTGTCTCGTGTCCTATTGAAAGTTGTAAATGAATGTTTGGAAAGCTGTATTTCTGTCAACCGATGTGTTTTCACCAATTTAAACAAGACCTCAAAAGCTTTCTTTCACAATTATATTTTGTGTATAGACGGCAAGCCATTAGCCAATTAAACAAAACTCAGGATGCGTTCGGTCATAAAATAGTGGTTTCCATTTGAGATCAAAGTAACCTTGTGACATTAAACTGAGTGATAAAGCTGGAATATTTTATTGATCTAAGTGTGTGTGTGAAGGGGCAGAGAGAGGGGAGGGGGAGGGCAAGAGAGAGAAAGTTTGGGAAGGCATTATAGTTTGAAGTTAAGTACAATAAAATAAATTAAAGCAGGACTGCAGTGGGATGTTTAGTTCAAATTGTAATAAATTATCTTTTTATGTAATTTATTATATTTTATGATCTGTGATGGACTGGCGACCTGTCCAGGGTGTACTCCGCCTCTCACCCAATGTGCGCTGGCAGACCCCTGTGACCCCGAAAGGGAATAAGCGGGTTGGAAAATGATTGAATGAATCTTTTAGGATTTCATTAGTTTATTTTCTATTTAATTTATATTATCAGTTTCTTCTTTCCCAAAGCCCAACGAATCAGGTGTTTACATGGATTGAAATTTGATAGAAAATTGCTACCAAAGCTTCCTTTCACATTTGTCCATCTTCCTGGTGGAACACATGTGGAAAAGGGCTCTTTTGATGCAACATATTGCTGACTTCTGGTTGATGATAAGATACACAGAGAATACTGAAAATGGTGAATTAATACTGAATAAATCTCTAGTTGTATCAGATGGTGTTTCTGCAAGTGCAGAGGTGCTGTGCTGTAGGTGTGGTACGTCATTGGATCGAGAGCTGGGTATGTAATTTTGAGATTGTGTTGGGTGGGACGGTATGATCCCGGAGTCACATTGCTTATTAAACAATCCTCACAGACGTCTCACAGGAAATAGCTCCATGTGTATTTTCCCAGTTTCACGTCACAAAGCAGTCTTTTTTGGGGCATTTTGCCCAAGAGAAGTGGGTGGAGGAAAGAAGAGGGCTGGGAAATGGCAACAGTTTCAGGAATCAAACCTGCGCCCCCCTGCGCAATCGCCCATTGATGTCGAATGCACCGTCCACCACACTACAGGGCCAGACCAATCTACTTTTTAAAGCAGTTTGCAAATGTCTAGGAACAAGATCTGGACTGCAGACTGGTCATTTCAGTAATAGGATCCTTCTTCTAAATGTAAATGTTTCTGGTCGTATTCCTGAGCCAATGTTGTGATTTTCTTTTTGGTGCCTGAAGATCACAGGGATCCAGATCGGTTTTCCAGCCTTGACTCTTGTGTAGATTCTCTGGATAATTAGATGATATCTTGTTCTGTAGATGGTCATAACTGCAAACTGATATCTCTGTTTTGGGCGGATTTGGGAAATTGGTGATTGTCTAAGACACTGCCACTCTGAGAGGCTTTTTTACATACAACTATGATGCCAGTGGATGTAATAAGTACATGTAGTAACTCCAGCTGTCCGCTCTAAATAGACTTTTTTGTTGTTATTATCGTAGTGCTACATGTTCCTGATTTTTTAGAATGTGAAGCTGTTTCGAATTTCAGAACGAGCCAGTATTTTGCCTGAAATGCCAAAATTTCTCACATAAATCATTTGATATGCCATTCTACTGTACATAAAATATACGTTTATGAGTTTTGTAAATTATTGAGTTCACAATTTCATTCACACTTTGTACAATTTTCAAACTTCTGTCTGAGTTAGGGTTTGTAGGGTTGAACAAAGCAGTTCCTTGGGATTTTGTTGCTTGACACCATGCTTCTGTAGACCGTCTGGTAGGATCAGCAGTTCTCTTGACTGTCATCATAATAATAACAGAGAAGTAGATAAAGTCTGACACCAGCTCATTTTCTCAATAAGCATCTTCCTCTGTCTGATGATCAAGCCTAGCTTGAAAGCGATTGGCTAAACGCTAAGCCAGAGCCTCAATAAAAGCATGGAAACAGAGCTATGAACTTCACCTACAGCCAAAGCTGATTGAATCTTTCTGAGCAGCGTAAGTGTCTCCTTTATTTCAGCATTCACAATTAGCACTCTTGCACTTTTACCGATTTGAATCTCTCACTGTTTAAGGCTACAGACTCCATAACCATGTGGACATCTTTCATGTGTCTCCTGCTGGCTGGTGCAGTATCTTCAGCACCAGTGAGTTAAGAGTTTTTGCTAAGAATTCTTTGTTGGTTGGCCACAATTGTGACACTGATCCTTTTTTATGCCTGTGTGTTTATATTTCTCTCTAGCTTTCACAGTTTTTCAATTATCTCCCTCATTATGGCAGCCCGAGGCAGGTGGGGCTAACCACACTCCAACATTCTAGACTTTTTCATATCCAAAAATAACCAAAACTTCTTTTGGAATCTCTTGCTTTGACCATAAACAACACATTGCATGGAATCCATGGTGAAAATAGCTCTGTAATATTACGTTATGATGACATGCTACTTCATGACATGTGTTTATATGAATTATAGCAGACTCTCCAAAGGTGGCTATGGAACGTGTGCTGAACATAGTCATTATAAGAAAACGAAACGTGCTCTTTTCGGCGTCCACTAATATGAGCTTGAAGTGCTTTGATTTACATGTTTTAGGGGAATAACGCTGGCTTCCCGGGACAACCGCATCCTGCTATGAACGCTCCAGTCAGCATGGAAATCGTAGGGGCTTACTTTGTTGTTTTATACTAGCATGCTAATTACAAATACAGTGCCAGTAGGTTGGTCTGTTAAGGGTTTATTTCTAGCTTGCTTGATCTTTTACTGTACTATATACAATTTATATGATGGAATAGTCCTGGAAAAATAAACATAGAAAGCAGTTTGTTCTATATGGGGACAACTACTTCAAGACGTGTTCAGAAAGATTACAAGAAAGCAGGTTTTGCTAAAGTAACCCGAAAATTTGCTATAATAACAGATGTTTCGAAACAACAAAACTGTAAAGAGTGAAAAAAATATTTTTATCGACTAGATTTTCCCTCAACGAATTCCTGGAAATCCAGCAGGGGGCGCAGCCGGGTCACCGGTGAGTCGTCTCAGCAATCATTCAGTGAAGAAGACTCATATTTAAGGTAAACAACTAATTTTTAACAATGTTTGGTTCGATTCCAGTCTTTTCCAACACAAGCCTTCATCAAATACTCTCTGCCCAAAGCTCCTGGCAGAAAAAGTGTGGAAATCGTGAGTGAAAACAATGGAAACTTCCTTTTGAAGTCAATTACATTTATCTGCTTCATTAACAGGGAGAAAAAAAATGTGCTGATTGTATTAAAAAATTTACATGTATTTTTTTCTTCTTAAAGTTTTACCCCTACGACTTTGGTAGAAACCAGGTAAAGTGTTTTTTTTCTGATATCATAAGTATTTTAGATGTTGCTGAGAATATTTAGAGTATGTACCTTTCATTTCAGGACCAACCAAACCTTCCTGTGATTCCTCAACTTCCAAATGTAATCTCTTGATTCTGACAGCACACATTCTTACATTATGATTAAATGAAACCATGTTGTAATGCATTATTTATCGACAGATCTTCCCCTTCGACCTGATGCCACAAACAGTTCCTCAACAGCCCCCAGTGGTGAGACACTTTACTTTAGTTTCACCCCTGATTGTCCCTTTCTAATTTTATTTTCTGAATACCTTGTTATTTTACCCAGAACCCACCGTTCCAGGACGCACCTCCTCAACCCCAGGAGCAGCAGCCAGAGAAGCAGGCTCAGACAGGACAGGTTTGTATTTGAATGCAGATGTGATTTCACATTTATAAATACCCGTTATACTCAGCAGTTAGCAGGGCTGTGTTTAACCAAAATGAAAAGTCTATGCCACTACTTTCATTTTCTTTCAGGTGGCGACTAATCCATAAATGCTGGTGAGATGTTACTCGCATGTAACAGTAGTTCATACAGTTATCCAAAAGTTATCAGCAGCGTAATATTGTATAAGTACAAATCTTTTTTCCCTCTTTTTCAGGTTGTTTTCAAAGAAGAAAAGTCAGCAGCTTGTCTAATGCATTACATAGTTTTTAGGAATATTAAAGTGAATATGAGCTGAGTTTGTTTTGGAGTTTCTTTAATTGCATGATATATAATTTAAATCTCCTGTTTCTTAACTATATAAAGAATATAAACCCATCTCGTGTAGCTCTTTTGAGCAAGTTTGTCCATATAACTGTAGTCCCTTGTTAGAAAAGTGTAATGCATTCTAATAAAAAAATAGAAAGTGAAACATTTGTTTTTCAATGATGTTTTTTATGGCGCAAGCACCAAAGGTGTGTGAACCTATTGTAATTGATCTGAGGATTATGGTTTTGTGGCTTTCAGCACAATTTTGAGGGTCTAAATGTGATTGAAATGTCACGGAATTTCTCAGACACGTCAGAACTGGAGAAAATTTACATTGTATCTGGGTTTGAAAGGTGAGAGTTGAAAAAATGGCTCTGTAGCGCCACCTTACGTGTCAGTTGTAGGGCCACATTGTGGCACCATGTATATGTACCATTTTGTGCAGTTTTTTACTGCTGTTGCAGGCTGTGTTTGAAGGACATGTTTGATATTTGGAACACTTATTCAAGGGACCAACAATAAAGTCTATTGGAACCATTTTCTTAAACCAACAGGAAGTTGATTATTTTAAAATTTGTCCACTCAAAGACTAAAGCGCCTGGGGTGCTCGAACCCCTTTGATCGCTGCTTGCCACTTCCATTTTTTTTAAAGATGTAGCAGTCATTTAAACTTTAAAGCTTGCGAGAAAAAGAGAGAAATCCAGCAATGTATGACTCATGGAAAAAACAAAAACTAAAGAAGTTTTATTGCTGCTTCACGAGAAAACTTGAGCAATTCGATTTTTGTTTGTTTTCCTACAGACAATGAAATGAGCAGCGCATAAAGTTAATTCAATGGTAGGTTTTAATCCAACAGGGTGAACCAGAATAAGAACAAAACAAAAAAAGAAAATATTTGAGTTTTTTTCACAAATATGAGAAAAAATTAGAGATTCACTTTATCATAAATTCATCTTTAGGTTTACTGGCACATAAGCAAATAAATTTAATGATGTTTTCTTTTAATAAGATCTTTTTAATAATTTCTGCAAATGAGCCTCTGATGTCATTATGTTCTGTTCATATTGATATCATTTGCCCATTTTTCAGCTCCATGAGCATGTTGTTTTGTCCTGATGGTATAATTGCTGTATTTTCATCAGTATATGCCCTCAAACTCATATTATCCTTGATTACATCACTGAATCAGAGTAATGGCCAATGAGCAAGCAAGAGTCTATTCAGCCGACGAGTTTAAAAGCTTGTAGAACATGGAGCATGAATATCAAGAGTATTTTGAGATTTCAGTAGTTGTTTTGTGTCTTAATCCAATTTAATTTCTTAATGCTTTTTTGAGCGCTATTATCCAAGACTTCACTTTTGAGGCGCACATTTGTATATAAATGTATATACATTTAATAATAAATAATTGATAAAAATATTGAGGCGCATATATGTATATAAATAATCGAAGACAAAATTATTAACACCTTTATGAAACTGATGTTTAACAGAAGATGACTTTATAAACTCACCTAAATTAATGTATAACTATCTCTGCACAAAATTATTAGCTCTCTGATCTTAAAAGTCCACAGGGAATCCCATTTGGTTTATAACAGCCTTTTGCTATTGTTCCTAACAAGTCTCAAACATCAAATCGTCAAGGAAAATGTATTTATATAGCGCTTCATACAGATGCTGCAAAGCTGGCCTTTCTCTCGCTCTGATTCTTGGATTTAACTGGTCTGTTACGATCAAATATGGATCAAATTTGACAGTCACCATCAAAATCTTTGCATATCGTGTCCTGTGAGTATGCCACCGGGCTTCTGTAGGCCCTCCGCCTTGGCGTCACTACCACTTTCTGTTCTTTCAAGGCAGTATTGGGCAAGTTACTTCAGAAATGTAATCAAATTACTGATTACTCCTTTTAAAAGTAATCAAGTTACTTCTCTTTATTTGTCAAGTAATTTGTTACATCACTAGTTAGTTTACAGTTATTAATAATATTAGCTATTAAGCTCATTCATGTGAATTTCTGCGATTTTGGAAATGGCATCATAAAAAGAATTTCATTAAAAACTCCGCTCTCTGACCACACTGAAATGAAACACGAGAAGTTCCCGCCTGACAAAGCTGTTTTATTACATCAAATTATAAATATGGGCTCTCTCTAAGCAACAAAGGTATTTGCCTTAAAAAGTATCCAAAGTAATATGATTTAATATGGCTATAATGTAACATTAGCATTTTTATCAAGACTCTTGCTTAAACAATGTGTAAAAAGACTAAGAGTCTTATGAAATTGACAATTATTTAAATGATCATGAGCTCAAAACCTTGAATCTAAGGATATCAAATTAAGGTTTATTTTTTGGCATAGTTTCAAGTTCTAATGTCTAAACTATTAAACAGGTTCAGTAGTTTTCTTTTACTATAATGTACCTAAATGTCTAAATTTAACCTGGTAATTTCAGATTACTGTAACGGAAACAAGTTTTCAGGACTTTCTTCCATCGTTTATTAAGGCGCTGGCGTCTCATAGATATCACCAAGCACCAACCAAAACAATTCAAGTGCTGTACCCTGATTGGTAGCTTGCGCATTCTTGACCAAATACGTTTTGTATCCACTCATAAATAAAAATGAGCGACTGATTAAAAAGTATGATATTTGACTTTGAAATGTAATGAAAAAAAGTCTCCTCAAATTAATTATTACAGTAACAAACTACATTTACTTCGTTACAGACCACCACTGGGTTTGAGAACTGAGTATTTGTAGACATTTCCTTCACTCAGTAGCAAAAATATTTAACAAAAATGTCGTTAAATAATCTAAATCCAAGAGCAATTCAAGTTGTTTGCTCTCCTTCAAGAGAGAAAACTGTGTCTCAAACTCAAACTAGAAACCCCCCTCCCATTTTTTTCTGCCCCTAGTGGCTAAATAGTAGAGTATTTAAAGAGAGGCTTCTGTATTAGATTAAATTCTCCAAAGGCAGTGTTTATAGGGTTGTGGGCGAAAAGTTCAATTTTGGTCTCAACGCCCCAAAATATGTTTGTTTTAGAAGTCTCTGAGCTGTTTGGAATATTTCAAGCAGGCTATTTTGTGGCCTTTGCGTAGTAATGGCTTTCTTCTGGCAACTCAACCATTCAACTCTTCTTTTTCCAAACGTGTATAAATATATCTTCAATTCCATGGTGTCAACAGTGTATATCTCTCTATTCGTTTCATTGTTTCTTTCTACAAACCTTTAATTTTTCACATTTCATTGGTTGTTGTCAGATTGACTTGGTGCACATCTCAAAACTGAGGAGAAAACCTTGGTTTAAAACAAACAATTTGTTCAACTAGAGACAAGAATCTGCAAAAAAAATTGACTTGATACAGAATCTGTGAGGATTTGTAAGATTCTCATCATCAGGCACCAAATGCTTGTGAAGCTCAACTCATCCAGACAGGAAGAAAACGTCTCGTCTGAGACAATTTCATTTTCGTCTGACGTTTTGAAGAACTGTGCACCAAGCAGAATTCCACAGCGTATAATTAAACATAATGGCTCATTAACAGTTCCAACCTTGTTTTCAGAAAAAGGGCAAAAATAGATCTTGAGTCTTTGCTGAGAGATGATTGGCTTCTTTCCGGATCTGCCAAGTATATATAGCAGGCGTCTTCTCCACTTAAAGCATTCCACTTTACTCACCACCAAGTCGACCGGAGAATCCAAAAGAGGTACCCTTTTTAAATCCTCACTGCTACTTCTGAATCTTTCCACTTATTTTTCTTTCTCGATCATCAGCAGTATGAAAGTGGTGGCATTTTTGCTGTGTTTGCTGAGCTCCTCGCTAGCAGCCCCTGTGAGTTCTCATTTAGCATTTTAAAGCAGAATAAGCATCAGAACAAACACTTTTGACATCTTGCTCTTGCCCTGCTCATTCCAGGCCCCTGACAGTGGCAGTAATGAGGTAAGATCTGTTTTTGCAGTGATGTGTTCAAGCAGAATGTATTGCTGTATAGTGCATGTACATTTGTTTTCCTACAGCAGGCGATTGCTAATCATGCTAACACAGCTCTGCAGCTAATGGAGCTTTACAGGGCATTAGGTCAGCTGCGGCAACAGGTTAGTTTAATATAAAAATGATAAAAAGTAATATTATTTCGAGATAATATTAATGTTGAAGTAATGCTGCAGGGCTTTGGTGTTGTTCCTGGTGCTCAGCTGCCTGTACGTGAAACACTCAACTTCATTTTACAGCATTATTTTATGGATCTGCTGCAACATTGTTGATAGCCAATGCTCTCTGTTCCTCACAGGCTCAAGTGGCTCCTGCAGCTATTGATGTAAGCACCTACTTTTCCTTCTTATTACATTTTTTTTGTGGACATTTTGCTTTATGTTTTTTCTCTCTTTTTCAGGCCCAGCCGGAGGTTTCACCTCAGGCACCACAGCAGGTTAGCCGCATGCTATTTTGCTCTGGGCTCAACTTGTCCTAGGAATCAAAAGCTTTATTGTGAAGAAGAAAGACTTAAATAGAAAATCATTTTGGTTAAACAGTAGAGAAAAAAATCTTTGAAGTGAAAATTACTATCTCTGCCCAGCTTAAGCTGTGTTTTGGAGCATGGTCGCTGGTTTTAACCACCAACCATGGTGGTCCACCAACCTTTAATCAACCGGTAACTGGTACCAAAATCATGTTCCAAAACTCAGCTTGATCTAGTTCCCACGAGGGTGGTTTTTCTCTATTTGTGCTTTAGCGTTTACTAAAGCTTTTGCGTATAAATGTTATATTTGAAATTAATAATTCCAATAAGAAGCTTAACAATACAAGAATGCAAGAAAAGGAACAGTACTTTAGTTTATTGAGATCTTTGCTTGAATGTGTCTAGAAATTATACTTCTTTAGCATTGAAAAATTAGTTTTTTCACTTTCAGTGATCTATTGGGGATTTTTAACAGTGGTGGGGTAAAAAAGTTGTATTTTTTACTTTAAATTTTTGACCTTTTACATTTCTAAAAACTGCTTCTTATATCAAAATGAACCTTTTACCAGAAAAAAAATATAAATCAGTCCTATACACCATATTTTTATTCATTTAAAAATCTAACCTTTTATTCAAAGATGTTTTTAAAAGTTGATGTAATGGATTTTGAAACACATGTAGCAAAAATAAAAAAAAATAAAATCTAGTTTTTTTTTATTGAAGGGACATTGCCAGCCCACCACTTTCATGCTGAAACATGGTCTCATGTAAAAAAAATAATAATCTCATCTAACACACAGAAATCTGCTTCTAAAGATGATTCTCACTTGCTATACTGTTGAGTCTGACAAAACAGATCCGCAAACAGTAAATCTGTGAGTGTTTGATATTATTCTGATTCCTTTAGATTCTCATCGTATTAGAACGTTTCAGTGTGAAGTGCCTATATGAATATTCAAATCGGCCGGCCAATCAGAGCAGCGAATGTTGATGATTCTGTTTTTTAGTACAACCCAGCATTTTTCATTTCATTTCAAATCGTACAAAAAATACAATTCCAAGTAATACATTTTGTATTTTTATTATTGCGAAAATCTCAGAAATTCATAAATTCGCCCCAAAAAGCAATGTGAAAATTGTACCTCCCCTAAACCTTATACCAAGCCTTTTTTGTACCGTTATGCTTTTTTTTTTTTTGCCAGAACGTTGAAAAACACAAGCCACATCACAGGTATTTCAAGTGTTATCCCTTCATTTTACCACTAGATGGCACTGACTCTGTAAAAGGAAACTGAGAGACAATTTCGCATTTTCTCACATTATAATTCAAATTACCTTGCAAATTATGCTTAACTATTGTTGAAAAGCAAATGTACAGTGTTTGGAGATGCATTTAAGGTTTGGAGTGGTGCTTAAAACTCAAAGAAAACTTTATCTTAGATGGATATTCCTGTCAGTGTGCTGTGAATGGTGCCAGTTAACCTACATCTTTGGCATTGGAGCAAATAATGCTGCATTAATTCAGGAGTTGTACAAAAAATGGTCAAACATTAAAAATGTGTGTTTCCACTGATATTTCAACTTCTCAGGCACTTGTTCTCAGCCCTGCTGTTGTCGCCCCAACAGGAGACGACTCCGACGAGGAAGGAGCAGTAGGTTATGTTTCATATTCTAATATTTACTCTACCCAAGCCCTATTCTCATTTATTTTACCATCCCAGCCTGCCCAGGCAGCTGCTCCGCTAAACTCAGATGAGGCTGAAGAGGCTGAGGAGGCAGAAGGAGGCGAGGAGGCCGAGGGTGCAGAGGCGGCCTTAGCTGGACCTGAAGCTGAGCCTGCTGGAATTCCTCCAGCGGTTGATGCTCCAGCGGTTGATGCTCCAGCAGTTGATGCTCCAGTGATAAATGAGGCTGCCCCTGTTGCTGACACTGCCCCCGCTCCAGAGGCCATTGCCACTGATGCTGGTGCTGCCGTGGAGCCAGTCCTCAACCCAGAGGCTCCTGTGGCAGCAGAAGTCAACCCTGCTCCAGTCGAGGCTGATATTGGTGCAGGAGCAGACCAAGTGCTGGTGGCAGAAGCTCCTGTTGCTCTTTAAAAGCCCGCCCCAAAGATCCCAACCAATCATTTACTTCGATGACACTGAGGACACATCTCTGAGGCTGGAACACTATATATAGTGCCTAAAACTGGCTTTCCGGGATCAAATATTTGCACATTCCATGCGGGTTCTTGCAAATGTTTGGCAAGTGAAGATTATTTTAATCCTCTCTGTATGATTTGAAGAGAAACTGTTGTGACTTTTTATATCTGCGCATGGGTTTTTTTCACTTTAACCTACTAAAAGGTTACATTGTAAGCCTTAAGTACAAGTAAAATGGTCGAAACATACAGTACATGTCATTTATAGTCAAATAAATCTTATAAAATGTCTCATAATAATCTCAAATACACTTATTTTATAAATACATGTACATACATGTGCATAGAATGTGCAAACACTAAAAGGCATCAGCTTCATTAAAAATGTACAATAAACTAATGTGACACCCTGGTTCTTTTGGTGTGTGTTGAATAATGCTATAAGCGAGTTGGTTTTAATAGGATGAAGCAGATCTGAAGAGGAGTGCTGACAGGGCTGAAGTTGCTTTAAGTCTCCCACTCTCACAGCTCACAGTCTAGCAAGCTCCTGTCACATAATACAGAGACTGCAAAGTGCAATGAATTATGTTTATTAAATAAATACCATTAACAAAGGCTGTTATTCACATACCATGCATCCTACTGGTGGCTCTGTCACACGTCCATTTAAACATGGACATAATATTAGCTCTAAAAGTGGAGCGATGTAAAAATCATAGGTTGCTATGATTGTGTAAATAACGATTGGTTTTGGGTTTTGTATAAATGATGTAAAGTTACGGGAGATGTTGTCACTGGTTCTCTAGTCTCTCATTAATCTCCAAATCCTTCTCAGGGTCATGCAAGTCTGAGATATCATTACAGAGCACAACAAAGCCATTGAACCATGGCTGGGTCCCTCCTTTGAAACCTCTCACTGTAATTTCACCAAAGGGCTGTAATTCTGAAGAGCTTTTGATTTCTTCTGAGCTGGAGATGATGGGACAGGGTTTAGGCTAGAAGAAAACATCTGGTGAGTTTCAGTTGATTTTTGGCTATTTTTAAAGTGTTTGTTGTTGAATATGGTAATGGCGAGTAACCAAAAGGTGGAATGTGTAAAATTTGATGCCATAACTTCAGGGTTTTGATTTATTTCAACAATGAGAAACCATAGCATTAACAGCAAATGCTATTTGTACATCTGTGAGGGAAATTATGACACAATTGCATATCCATGATCAGCATTTCTTGAGTATTTTATCAGTAACTAGGTCTTTTTTTAGAGAAGCTAAAAGATATAGAGCAATAGGAAAAAATATAATAAGTACTTTATCTTACAAGTAAAAAGACTTAAAAAAACAGAAAACGCTCTTTTATTTAACTTAAACAAGAGTCTACCTTAAGAGATAGAGGTGACAAATTCTTAGATAAAAAATATTTTTTTTTCTAATTGAAAAGAAAACGAAGGTTCTGAAAGTTAAGTTTATGAAGCATAAGAGAGGTAGAGACAGGGAGGTGATACATTTAATCTCCAAGATAAACACAAACAAAAGATGATAATACTTTTTTCTATTACATAGAAAGGGAAAGAAGGCTCTAAAAGCAAAGTTTAAGAAAAATGCGGTTTTATTTAACTTAAACATTAGATATGAATCAGCTAAACATTGAAAGATAGAGATAGTGACAGGGAGGCGACACATTTAAATTCCAAGATAAACATAGAGAAAAGATGAAAATATTTTTGTCTATTACAATAGAACGCCAAAGAAGGCTCTAAAAGCAAAGTTTAAGAAAAATGCGGTTTTATTGAAATTAAATATTGGATATGAATCGGCTAATTAGAAATGAATCCTTTAGAGAGAGCTAGAGACAAGGAGGTGACACATTTAAATGCCAAAATAAAGATATATTACAAATATTTTCCATCAAAATTGAAAACCAAAGAAGACTGAAAGCAATGTTTCACGATGATTTAAAAAAAAGTAGTTTTATTTAACGTAACCATTAGATATGAATCAGCTAAACATTGAGAGAGATAGAGACAGGTCACACATTTCAAAAGTCCCTCTTGACACAATTTCAGTGGTTAAGAGAAAGCCCAGTCAAGAACAGCACAGGAAGATCATATCAATGTTCTTAATCCATCTGTGAACATCAGTCACCAATACCACTGTTGAAAACTTGAACATGCTCTGCAAAATCATATTACTCAAGAAAGCAAATGTACACTTATTTCATATTTGTGAAAAAAAGTTCTGTCCATTTCTTTAAAGGGTCAGGAATCATGACTGTTGTTCCTACTTCAGCGACTGTTGTAGTCGCACCACGAGTGTCTCCAATAATTGAAGCAGAAAATGATAGTGAAAACCCAGGTCCAGCTCCTGGTCCAGGACGACTGTTCAACATCAACAACAGCAACAACAACAAAGAGTAACTCGCTTTCATTCCTGTTGAATGAGTATTTCTCTGCGTATTTGTGTCTATGATGTACATGTTTTTGTAGGGAAGACAAGAAGAAAAAGAAAAAGGAGAAAAAAGAAAAGAAGGAAAAGAAAGGGTAGGTAAAACTGTTGCATGATTTTATAATGTCTCCCCACTAATCCATTTCTATTATCCTGCATAGGAAAATGGAAAAGAAAGAAAAAAAGGATACGAAACTAAAGGACGAAAAAGAAAAGCAAAATGAGAAAGAGAAGGAAAAAGAAAAGGAGAAGGAAAAAGAAAAGGAGAAGGAAAAAGAAAAGGAGGGGTTGGTCTCTTCAGTCTGAATCCATGAATATCAGAAGTTCAAAGTGGTCCCCAATGTTTTTTTTTCCTTGTCGATATTGTATCCTGCAGACCTAAAGAGGTGTTTGTGATTGATCCTGCGGGGCTCTTGTACTATCAGTGGCTGCTCGTTATCACCATTCCGGTCATGTACAACTGGACAATTATAATTGCAAGGTAATAACAAGACACTTGTGCTTGAATAAGACTAGATGAACGGGGCGAAGGAAGAATACAAAAGCAGATGATGCCTTTTTAAACAAAATAATTTTTGCTCTCTACTAAATAGGATTATAGATATTCACCATCCAAATGTCTATAAGATAAATGCATAATTTAATCATTTCTTTTAAAAAGGATCTAATTTTTTTTTATTTTAGAGCATGCTTTGAGGAACTGCAGCACAATTATCTTCTGATTTGGTTCCTGTTGGATTACAGCTCTGATTTGCTGTATTTGGCTGACATGGCATTCAGAGCACGAACAGGTAATCTGTCTGTCCAACTATATCCCTGTCGGGGTATTTTATGACTGAAAGGTATGCTATAGGTCACACCAGTAAAGTGAATGGGAATCTTATATGGTCGGCATTGCTGCGCCAAGAACGTTGGCATATTTGATGAGTAGGTGATACAAAGTAGGTGAGCTGAATGGTAGATTGGAATAAGAAAGAAAGTAATTGAGAAGATTCCGAAGTTCACATGCCATCTACACTTCTCAAACCCAATCCCTCCAACTGTTAGACATTCAAAAGGGCGGATGTAATATTCTGGATAAAGTTTACATACAAATGGGTCTACTCACCCTAACCATGTGGTAGGTACTGTATTACATATTGGGAAGATTTTCCTTGACCAAAAGAAATACCTATCTGCCCACTGTGTGTTTTCTGATTCTGATTACATCTTTAACTTGACCGTCTAGAGATTTACCATGATGCATAGCCAGGAATTTAATTTCAAATTGGTTTTAAAAATCACTGGAAACTTTTCAAGTAATATAAATAGAAAAC
Organism: Danionella cerebrum; assembly: GCA_007224835.1. Lineage (NCBI taxonomy): Eukaryota > Metazoa > Chordata > Actinopteri > Cypriniformes > Danionidae > Danionella > Danionella cerebrum. The sequence goes on along the minus strand of SRMA01026527.1, from coordinate 346,603 downwards.
TGATATAGATCTATCACCCAATGCAAATGTATTCTAAGTTTTATTTGAACATTTTAAGACCATTTTTGTTACATTTTCAAACCATGAGATTATTTAAAGGTCCTCTCCATTAGAAAAAATACATTTAAATGTTGGATAACTTATAGTGGTAAATAGTAAACTGCTGTATTAGTATAGTGCTTCCAATTCATAGAAAAGTTTTCCACTGAAGAGGCAGGAAAAAAATATGTTTTAAAAAAGGCCACTCAAAGGTTTACGTTTTTTAGAGCCAATATTGTAGCCATCAACTGTTCAGTTTGTTATGTTTTTGGCGCCATTGGTAGTTGAGATGTCATGCTTCAGGGCCAGACTCTGTTGAACAAGGCATTATTTAATAGAAACTTAAAATACTGTAACACAAATAAGCAGCAGCTATTTTTAGAAACATGTTTTTTTATCAATTATTCAAATGTATCGGGTGACGTTTTCCAAGAAACTGCTATTTTATTCTTTCAGATTATCTCTAACATTTTACAACAGCTTTTATCTTCTGTATATTTCTTTGCAGTGCAATCCAATTTCATAAATAAACTGTTATACATTGATGCAGTTCATTTTCAACCTGCCTCCTTTATTTGACAGGTTATCTGGAGCAGGGTTTGCTAGTCAAAGATGAGAAGCTCCTACTCAAGCGATACACTGACAGCTTCCAGTTCCGCCTCGACGTCATCTCCATGATACCAACAGACATCATGTACTTTGGGTTAGGATTAGACTACCCAGAGATCCGCATAAACAAGCTACTCCGCCTCAATCGCATGTTTGAGTTCTTCAAAATCTCAGAAACCATGACCAACTATCCCAACATCTTTCGAATCTGCACCCTGGTCATGTACATCATCATCATCATCCACTGGAACGCCTGCCTCTACTTCTCGTTCTCCAAGGCTATTGGTTTTGGATCTGATCCATGGGTTTATCCTGATCTGAATGAACCAGAGTTTGGAGAACTTATGCGAAAATATGCCTTCAGCCTCTACTGGTCAACACTTACCCTCACCACCATTGGCGAAACGCCATCTCCTGAGCTAGACTCAGAGTTCTTGTTCCACGTCATCGACTTTCTTGTAGGCGTCTTGATTTTTGCAACCATTGTTGGTAACATAGCAACAATGATCTCAAATATGAATGCAGCCCAGGCTCAATTTCAAGCTAGAATCGATAACATAAAGCAGTACATGCATGCTAGGCATGTCGGGAAGGAGCTTGAGAATCGTGTCATCAAGTGGTTCGACTACTTGTGGACTAACCAAAAGGCGCAAAATGAACGGGAAGTGCTCAGATACTTGCCTGACAAGCTAAGGGCAGAGATTGGAATGAATGTACATTTGGATACCCTGAAGAAGGTGCGGATCTTTGCGGATTGCGAGGCTGGGCTGCTGATCGAGTTGGTGTTGAAGCTCCGACCCCAAGTATTCAGTCCTGGAGACTATATCTGCCGCAAGGGCGATATCGGCCGGGAGATGTACATCATAAAAGATGGCAAACTCGCTGTGGTGGCTGATGATGGCATCACTCAGTTTGTCGTGCTAGGGGATGGGAGCTACTTTGGAGAGATCAGCATTCTGAACATCAAGGGCAGCAAAGCTGGAAATCGTAGAACTGCTAACATTCGAAGCATTGGGTACTCTGACCTATTCTGCTTGTCCAAAGATGACCTTATGGAAGCTTTGACAGAATATCCAGATGCTAAAGCTATGCTAGAAGAGAAAGGAAGACAGATTCTCCTAAAGGATGGCCTGTTGGAGCTGGATCCCTCAAAGCTGAAACCGGATGAGAAGGACCTTGAGGAGCGGGTGGACCGAATGTACAGCACTTTGCAGATCATGATGAGCAAAGTGAACAAGCTGCTAGAAGACCAAGAGGAAACACAAAAGACCATCAAGCAGCGAGTTCTTGAAATAGAACGCTTTGTTGGGGAGGAGGTGGAGGATGAGGATGAAGAGGAGGAGAAGAAAATGAAAGGAGAAGAGAAGGAGGAAGGACCAGAGTTGGTAGAAGACAAGGGCAAGACGGAAGAGAGAAAGGAAACAAGTGGAGAAGAAAAAGGGACATAGAAAAGACTATTGAGACGTATTTGTTAGTTATTAGATTTCAAGTGAGAATAAAAGTTTATGTCTCCTCTCTCTGATAATGTCTTGAGGAGCAAGTATAGCTGTCATGTCTCTAATATCGTGTTTATTAAAAGAGTTACTTTCACCTAGTATTTGTTTTTAATATAAAAAACCTGATGTACAAATATTAAAGTGACATAACAATACAAGCTGCATTTGTCCAAGCAACATAAATCAACTCCATTGTTTTTTCAATAAATTTCTGTACCCGCCCACTTTTCCTAAAGAGGGTGCATGGGTCTGACTAAGGTTGTTAAAGATATTAAGCAGTTTGTTTGGGCTTTACATATATTCACCCCAAACAGTTAATCTAAAGTCAACAGTCCATCTAAAATACATTTAGTGAGAAAAAAAAATCATAAAGTAGAGTAAAACAATATAATTAATGTCCATGTTGTAGTGACCAATTACAATGAAAGGTTTTTATTGTCCACATATCTAAATTATTACTCGTATACAATATTTAAATTTGACATAAGTAGCTAAAAGACATTTGTTCGGCTGGCGAAGTTAGAGGACACAAGGGTGCAGTAGAGTACCATCGTTTGTAGAACGTTTACTGAGGAAAATGTTTAAATAACACACAATCAGCGGTTTGAGAAATTTAGAAAGCAAATCTTAAGCTGGAAGACAGCTTTTTGTGGATTCTTTCCTTTGTTAATAATACCGGATACACACCTGTCACGTGATGCGTTAATTAAGATCAGCTGCTGTTGCAGAGTTTTCAGTATCTTCTAGTTTGTTCTCTATGAAACCTTACATTTTGCTTACTGTACAAATGGAAAGCTGTTAAATCGGTGTCATCCTGCAGGTGGGACTATTGTCACACGGTAAGTTTATAAAAAGTTCAAATATAAGTTAATGTTTTCTCGTGATTTTTTTTACTGGTTTGGTTGAGCTTAGTTTAAGTTAAAATTTTATATTATTATTTAGTATTAAGTAGAATCTTTTTTTTATCTAAGCATATGTTATATTTTGTCTGATTTATTCGTGTTTTCAACTAAACAGAAAATTTCCCCATACAAACATGGAGGGGTAATGGAAATACCCAATAACTAGTTTAGTATAGCCCAACCATCATGGCTATCCATGCAGTTTGTACAGTCTGTGAGCTCCGCTGGTCACTTCTTGTGAATTGTTCATTAAACTATACCTCGCTAGGGACCAGGTCACAAAAAAACAGGTACAACTTAACTAAGTGTTGAAAAGCTTAATTTCAAGGTGATACAGAGAAGTGCATGGACTCCTTGCATGCAGACAGAAGTTTTCTGATTTACATTTCTGCATTTGGCAGACGCTTTTATCTAAAGCGACTTACATTTGAATGAATAAGCACGTTTATTTTTTTGACAGTTCTTGCTTTCCCTGGAATGTGAACCCACAACCTTTTGCGTTGTTAGCGGAATGCTCTACCAACTGAGCCACAGGAAATTTCATGGACTTTTGAAGTCATTGATTGTCAAACAACCATGTTTAGTCCTTTCAAATCACAATGACAACAGAAACTTTCTTAATGACACAGATTAAAGTTTACACACCCCAGCTCTTCATATTTTGTATTCCCCCTTTTAACATTATGACAGAGAATTCCTTACAAAGGAATTATGACAGTTGATGAGGTTCTTTATCTTCTCTGTTCTTCTCAGCCCATTCTTCTTGGCAAAAAGACTCTTGTAAACTCTTGGATTAACTCCACGCTCATCTCGACCTTCTCTCCTCAGAGTGGTTGAATGATATTGAGGTTTAGGCAACTGAGATGGCCACTTTCACTTTGTTGTGGTCTAACCTAAGTGGACTTGGCCTTGTGTTTTGAACAAATATACTCTCCAGTGTCTTTTGATAACATCAGTAATCATCTTCCCATCAATTTTGACCAAGTTTTATGCGCCTTTGACACTCACACATCCCCAAAACATCGGTGACCCACTTAATGTTTCAGAGTGGGGATGGTGTACTGTTCATGGTGACTCCTCTTCGCACGTAGCATTTATTGGTATGGCCAAAAGTGACATTTTTGTCCCATCGTTCCAATTATCTTTGTTCCAGAGGTTTGGATTTCGGAAATTTTGGAATTTATGATTGGCAGATGAGGCCACTCAAACCCTCTTGTGTCCATTTTTGTGCATGGCATCAAAATCACCAAGTTATGTACATTTTTGACGAAGGTCATTTGGAAAGTTCTGTTCTAATGATTTAAAAATATTCCAAGAATGTAAACCTATGAGCAACTGAATTCTAAGTTAATATTTAAACAGGTAGATTTTGTACTAAGCCCTCACAGTTCTGGTCCTGAAATACCTGCATTTCTTGAGTTTTACCTTCTTTATAACTTTTGCTTTGTGCAGAAATGCTTTTAATCATGACTCACAATGCCAACTACATTGTTGAAAAGATTTCTAGGTTTCTTTTAGTGGTGTATTTATTGAAATTCCATCTGAGTAATCTTGTAATGTTTCATCTCCAGGATGATTTGGAGTGGGGGAATCACGTGGACCAGGGGAATCTTGGATGTGGAGTAATCTCACTGTGTATGTCTCATTTTTATCACTTCTTTCATTTTGATCAGTCCTGTCTGTTCACTCCAGACAGGGTCTGCTGTCACATGTGGACGTTTATTGTATTTGTTCAGGGAGGTGATGAGAAAAAGGAAGTAATCTGAAAAGGACAAAATAAAAAAAGAGCAGTGAAAGTACGTCTCCCATGGGAAAGCTAGATAAAAAGAAAGCAAATGCCTGGGATGTCAGCCATGAAAAGGGTCCTCAACCGTTTCGTATCTGGAACAGCCGGAGCTCTGAATTTAATTAATTAGGCCGAGTGTGTCACTTTATGAGGCAAATCAGAAAGCGGCATATGACATCTTCAAGGAGAAGTCACTTGCTGTGTAAACTTGTTTATATGACTGATAAAGCGTTTTGTTATTTAAATGAATGCTTGAATTGAACATGGGGGAATGAGTGTGACTAATGTGAAGAAAAGATGGGGAAGAGGAAGATTAAAAACGTAAAGCATTGAGATTGAACAGTTTGAACATTTTGATCAACTGGCTCCTCCATATAACACTCCGATCTGAAGGTCCTTTTATCTCACTCCACCAAACATGAACCTGTGTTCAGTCAAGCAATTTTATCAGTCTGTTTGTCACTTCATTGCAGGGGCACTCAGACACCCGGTGCAATCGTTTTTTCCTCCAACAGACTGATTGGAAGAACAAATTTAAGTCACAGTTTGAAATTTCTTGGACCAAAGAAAAGTAACTGCAACGAGGGTCCATCAGTAGGGAACATTGAGTCTTAGTGAGTGTTGTGAGCAGACGCTCCGGTCTGAGCAGTAAATGGAAGTCACTCAGGCAACTCACTCCAGGGAGTTTTGAAGTCTGGTGGCAGAAAGATAGACCGCAGCATGTAGCCACCTGCATTTGGGCCTTACAGCTTGAATCTTTCTTAGAAATGTTTCAGCACCTACGTGTCCTTTTCTGTTGCCTGTGTAGCCGACCAGTTAGCTGCTGTGCCATTGTTTGTCCTAAACCAGTTACTTCAGAAGAATAATATTAGCTGTTGACCCGACCTTCTCTGGCAGGGGAGAATGCTGAGTCTAAGCATCATTAAAATCAGACCAAAAACCGTTCCAACTGACCATTCATTTACTTGAAACGAATCAATCCCATATTCCTTGTTTCCACCATGGATGTAATTACCTAGAACCTAACAGTCGACATCAATAGAGGCCTGAACGTGTTGCGTCCTCAAAAGTCTCAATACAAGTTGTGTTCATCATAATGCGGCTATCATGGATGCATATGGTTGTGAAATTTGGTGTATTTTTGGAAACTTTTTTTGTCTTTTTGTTGTGGTTGTTGAATACCTTTGTCTTGTTTAAATCTTTTTCCTTATCCGCATTTCAATATAGAGCATTTAACTCCCAATGATTCCTATCCAAAATGTGCAAGGTAGAGTTTTAAATCCTCCTGTCTTCAGAGTGTTGGGGGTTTTCTAATTTGTTTAATTTGGTCCAGACTAAATGGAAGGACTTTGTTGTAATCAATTGTTGCAATCGTTTGCAGATTTAATCCTCATTCACACTACACCAGTAGTGCAAAGTAACTAGTTGCACATAGACAAAATTTAAAACATTAAACATTTAAAAATGTTTACTTTTTCTTGAGTACATTTCTAGGACTTATCTGTACGCCCTTATTTTTTTAAATGTATTTTTCCTACATTGATTGGCAACTTTCCTGCCCAATCAATGTGCATATAAAGAAACAATCCCAAAAATGAGATCCAGCGAATGTAACCAATCCAATAGTATCAGTAGAAATAGAAAATATTTTGCAAGAACAGCTCGTTTATTTTCTTTTGTTTGTCACCAGGAAAATACTTGACTGTTTAATTATGTCGCTGTTATTCTCTCTTTTTAATGTTTTGCACTCTCTATAGCATTCCTTCTTCCTCTCTCTCTTGTGCTCTCTATTTCGCTTTTGCTATGTTTTTCTCCGTCTCTCTTTCACTATATCTTTCTCTCTTCCTTTCTCTTTGCTCTCTTTTTCTCTTTTGCTTTATTTCATTCTCCTGTATTTCTATCTTTTGTTCTCTCACTCTTTCTGTCACTTTCTCTCTCTCTCTTGAATCTACCAGTCTCTCTTCTAGTACACTCTCTTTCACTCTCCTATCTTTTTTCTCTTCTCTCTTTTTCCGCCCCTCTTCTTTCATGCCCTCTTTTTTCCCCCACTCTCTTTTCCTTTTCTCCCCCTCTTGCTCTTTCTATGTTTGTTTTCTTTCTTTATCTCTCTATCTATTTACCTCTTACTTATTTCTTAAACACCCTTTTCTTAAATTTCTTAAATGCTCTCACTATTCTTGAGTTTTACAAGAGATACTTTTTACTCATATTTTGAGTTGTTTTTAGAACGGATACTTTTTCTTTTTAATCTTTTTGTGGTACTTTTGCTTGACTGACATGTCAGTACTCTTTACACCACTGCACTATACTGATCGCTCTTACTGGCCACTCATTGGTAACCTACATAATATATCATGCAATTATGGTTTTCATTATAGTATGTATAGAAATACACAGTTGAACTGTAAATGTACCATAAAACATTTTTAGAAGCTTTCCTGACACACTTTCTTTTGGCATTTTCTGGTTTTTTTTTTTTTTTTGCAGTTCGTAAAGTTAAAGCATATAATGAAATTGTGCATATATTGTACCCCCCAAAATAATTGTGGCCCTGCATTGGTTCAACAATGTGTTCTATGGATTTAATAGCAGAATTTACCTTCATGTTGCTGAAAGGTCTTAATATAAATGTGTCTTTCAGTGATGTTTGTATAATGAGTTTAAGTGAAACAATCAGGGATGCAGTGTTTCTAATCAGTTCAACCTTATACTATTTAGGCCTTATATCATGTGGCTTGGTACAAGCTTAACCTATAGTTTCACCCCAAAACTCCTCAAATGGGAGTATAAGATGGATATTATATGCTTGACTGCATGGAGGACCCTAGTGTCGAACTGGTGAACAATTCTAGAAAATGTGTTGAATTTAACCTTGAATATACCCTGGTCTTCAATCATGTTTTTGGACATTTGAACTGTTTATAGGTAGCTTTTGTATCCCCTCAAAGCTATGCCATCCATGTTCATCATATTAAGCAGTTCACTGTGCATCTCAATTGGCATAATTGACTGCAATTGTGAAGCTCCCTCGATGCCCAACCATATGCCAGTTCCATAAGCGTGATAAAAAAGCTTGGGATGTAAATTTAATTAATCTATTCAGCCACTGAGTCAAACTCCAACATTGCTGTTATCTGGCTCTGCTAAATTAAGCTTCAGCCCTCTTGCTTTCTTATCAGGGCTCAGTGACATTTGCATCACTGTCATTTCCCGTGTCTCTTCCCATGAGTCACTCAGAATGCCATGACCTTGCCAGACCGGTGAGCCTCTTGAAGGATTTTTGATCTGCACGGAAAGGGAACACGAGGAGCATTTGATGTTGAACTGAATACTTTTTTTTGTTGCATACTTTCTAGATGAAAGACTGACCTCCTGCTGGTTTTGTGCAGGCCGTGAAGCTGATGGGATTACTCATTAACGTTATCATAGTGGACATGGTGCCGCCCTCTATGAAATGAAACTTCTTAGATTTAAATAAACGCCATAACTTGATGTCTTGGTTTCACAGTAAAGGTGAAATAAATCACAACTTTTGTCACCACGTTGCTAGGGTAAACAGTTTGGTTGCTAGGTAGCTGTCAGTGATATCAAAATGACTTTTTTTAAGTCATTTCAGTTGTTTGTATGCTCTTAGACAGATTGGTAGTCTCTACAAGTGTGGTCAATTTGAAGTTTCTCAGTTATTTTTGCAAAGTTTGACCCCATGTTAAGCCAAAAAACAAGTTTTGATCTCGGCAAAGATAAATATTGGCAGCAAATTTTAAGGACTTTTTACAGATAATAATATGGTTTATTATGAAAACATTAAACCAGATTATTTTGTGTCATGCGGAAAAACTTAAAATTATTTAAGGTATCAAAATATTGAATCAAAAAAGGCATTAAACACCAGCTTTATATAAAGCAATTAAAGTCTTTTTATTGTGCGTAGTGTTGAACCATCTCTTGTAGTCTCCACCTCTTCTAAAAGAGAAGAAACCTGTTTTAATTTTAAAGTAAAACATGACGTGATGACTCCATTTCCTCTACATCAGTTATTAAATGCATTCTTCACATCCTTATTTTCCTTTTTTGTGACATCAAGTTTTTCCTCAGTCTCCAGAGGCTAAACTTCCCCCCGAAGCTGTGAGCGACAGCCATGAAATCTCAGCGATGCTAATGTCACTTGCATTTAGTTGAGCGTTTCAGAAAAGATGCACTTCAAACTCCGCCAATGTGTTCTGCCGAGGGTTTGTGCTTTGGGTCGTCATGGAAATGAAGGATGATGGAGAGAGAGATGCAGTTACAGTGAAGCACTTACTGTATGTGAAGTACCTCTGGCCTGTTTTTTTTTTTTCTCTGAGTCATCACTTTCTAATTTGTTGAGCTGATATGAAAGCTTTTCAGCTGGAATTGATCTTTGCTTAAACTTCAAGCAATGCGGTCCAGACTTCACAATCCTTTTTTCCACCAAATAAAACCACTCATCCTTGTCTGATAATCATAACTGTCAGATATAATAAGATGGACACTCTTCTTTTTCAGAGACATCATTTTGGAAGGTATATATCTTGAGACTCAGGGACATGATTTGAGAAGAAGTGAGCAGTCCTTCGCTATTTGCTTTTAAATTATTCTTTTTCAAGAAAAGCTGGCGGGACAAGAAATGTACCATCTCTAAACCCCATCAACCTGTGTGATCTTGCTGCAAGAATCAAACACAGCAGCGCAGAGGCTATTCAGATGGATTTCTAGGTGGGGAATGAATCATGCTGTCTTGAGTTGACTCCATCTGTGCCCTCATATCTCTTGAGTTTTGTTGCGAGTGATGGAATGAGGAGTAGCCGCCGGATGGTATGTGTGAATATGGCCTTTTTCGTCCTAAACAGCTGCAAAAAATTAAATGTTAGTCACCGTTCGCGGTGTATCAAATGTTTTATACTAGTATCACTCTGAACATAATTCTTTAAATGGAGCTTTCATAAGACTTTGTTTTGGTCTATAAGACCACCGTGTGATTAGTAAGTATACAAAATATTTTATTTAGGATCAATGTATAGATTACTGTGCACCAAATGGATGACAACTAAATAGTTTCCCGCTACACCTTTGTGATTTGACCAAAGACCGCTAATTCGATAAAAAAAACCCCAACAACAACAACAATACACAAATGGGTTTGGAAAAGCAGTAGTCTGGGATGTGAGGAACAGATGTAATCCGTAGTAATCTGGGACTCGGCCTCTTAATCTGAGGGAATTTTTGATTGGACCGTTACCTTGAGTTGGTTACAGTATTTCGTAAGGCTTTTAGCTCTCTGATTGTCAATGGATTCTGGTACAAGAAAAACAGAATTATTTTTCAGAATTTCAAGTAATGCTGTTAGAACTCTCAGAAGGCATATTTATTTTGTAAGAATGTTACAATTTGTGGTTTAAAAAAGTGTAAATATTAATGGGTTTTGAAGGTTGACAAGGTTATCGTAGCTTGTTTTGTGTAGAAAATAAACCAAAATCAGGATGCATTCATGTTTGGTATACAATAGTAGAACTCTGGGCTATTTTTAATGAAGAGAACTCAAGGTATTGGGCCTGAACTGACTTAAAAAACCCTAAGATAACCGCTAAACATTGAGGATAACTGGAAATAAATGGCTTGGGCCTACTGTGCAAACCTGTGGGGGCAGTGCTGTGATTTGGGCCTGCTGTAATTGGTCGGGTCTAAGTGTGCTCAAAGGATGTGGTCAGCTGATTCCTGGATAATCCGAATGACCAGGTGCTTCCATCAATGGAGTTTTTTTTCCCTGATGGCCCAAGACGTGCTCAAATTGTGAAAGAGTGGTTCATGGAGCTTGAGACATCGTCACACATTGATTGACCACATAGAGTCCCGATGTCAACCCATTGAGTATTTCGGAAGGATAGATGTGTTGGATTTGGATGTGTTCGAATCTGTCAGGTTCTACCAACACCAATGCATAAACTTCCATTGAATGCAAAACTGGAAGGAAACCTTTGACATTGTAGAAGATTATCGAAATAATGGCACATCGAATGCATGCCGTAATCTTGTCCAATTAAATATTTGAGTGCGTGACCTTTGTCTTTAGTGGGGACTTTTTTTTTGTCCACTTTTTTACTGTTACATTTACATTTTTGTATTTAGCATATGCTTTTATCCAAAGCGACTTATAGTTTGGGAGTAAACATTTTGTTACAAGATCAGATTACTCATAAGACATGCACATAGAAGACATTTGAGCTGATACAGAAAACAAGTTCAGTGCTTCAGAGGTTTTTTTTTTTCACAGCCAGGAACTGTGAAGGAGAAAGTCCTGGTGAGAGATTTTTTTCTGCTCTGAGACACCGTACATTTCCTGAACGGAGGTATCTGGAGGGGATGTAGGACTGCAGGAGTTTGTGGAGGTATGAGGGAGCGGAGCCTGTGATGGTCCTCTATGCAATCATCAGTTTTTAACCCTGAGAAGTCCTGGGCCTTTTTGCTCTAAAAAATACTGTTAAAATCTCAAAATACTTGAAATATATATATATATATATATTCCACAACAACAACAAAAAATACAATTCTGAGTAGTACATTTTGTAGTTTTACTGTAAATATTCAAAAAAAATTGAGAACCAACAGTTTTCATGTTTTATAACAAAAATCAAAAGTTGAGACAAAATTAAAATGATTAAATCCCCCACAAAAAGCAAAGACTGGGTAAAAGAATGTGAAAATTTGATCAAAAACCTCCCCAAAACCGTATACACTGTTCCAAGCATTTTTTTGTTCCATCGTGGTTTTTTTTAATCAGAATTTTGAAAAAGACAGGCCATATTACAGGTCTTGTATTTCTTGTATTATTTATTTTTACGCAATTTTCTTACATTTGAATCATCTTGAAAATTTTGTTATAATGCTTTTTAAAACCAACAATATCAAAACTAATGACCTTTTTGAAATCTACACATTATAATAAAAAAAAATATGTGGGTCATGTCATTCCTACTTAATTCAAAAATTGTCACCTTGTAGAGACTTCTACGGGTTAAATTACGTCCCATTCTTTAATCCATTGTATGTGTTGCCCCCAGTGTGGTGGTCCAGGAACTTTTCCCTTTCTATGATTCTCAATGACTCACTGAGCACTGCCTCCTACAATCTCTGCAAAATACAATGGAACGTTGCTTTCCAAAGAGGTTCACTGGAAAGCAACCAGCATGCTCTTATTTAAGAAGCACGCTTGATGATGACCCAAAATCTCCAAGAGTTTCATTCTGAGTTCAGCTTCATTATTAATTTCCAAAAATATAGTTGGAACCCAATTCTTGGTATGAGAAATGACGCCATAATTTTCATGTTGTTTTTGAGAAGTGCTTTCCTATCATTTGACTAGCATTCACGAGGTGTCATTCACTGACGGAGGAAGCTCAGGGGATTGCTTGTGTCAGTTGCATCTTTGAGTGACCCGAGGCAATGTCAGGGATGGTGGCAGGTGAAGCCCACGAGGCGAGATGTTTATTTCCTCTTGGCAATAACGAATGTGACATGCTGATGATAATTGAACGGAGGTGAGGCTTTCTGGAAGAAACCTGTGCCTTTATTTCTGTGGAGTCATTAGAACAGTGAAGACATTGTCTGAGGTGGATCGATGTGGAGGTCACTCAGATAGTCATGACTGGCAACCATCAGCATCAATTTTTTAAAGGTATGACTGACAGCCCACGATACCTGCGTTTTAACTTTCAACCAAATGAACAACGTATGCAATTTAAAACACTGTATTTTATAAGTAAATATCCAATATAGTTGGTAAACAAAAATAATATTGAACAGTATACTGAGGTTGAAAAGGAAAACAATTACAATTGAATGGCCACTTTATTAGGTACACCTTGTTTTTTACCAGAACGGGCCACCGTTTGCATTCAGAACTGACTTCATCCTTCGTGGTATAGATTCAACGACGTGCTTTCCTCAGAGAGTTTGGTCTTTATTGGCATCAGGCAGTTCCTGCACATTCATGATGTGAATCTATTGAGCCGGTGTACCTAATAAAGTGGCCAGTAGTTCTGTGAAATACACACAGTATGTACCCATACTGAATTTTGCAATTTAATGCACATTTTTGTAAATTCTAGCTCTTCAACTCACTTCATGTTCCACCCCATTAACTGTTTTATGTTATTAAATAATGTACTTGAATGCACCACGACTTTCAAGAAAATAAATGCCCTTTTCTAATTACCTCATTACGCTCTTGAATGTCTAATTGGCATCTTGAGGCAAAACTGATCCCTCCTTTGTCATTTCCCTCTGTGTGTGTGAAAGACATGATTTCCCAGAACAATATTTGAAGGTTCGTTTTCCTTAGTACTTTCTGGGTTCACAGTTCTCCCAAGGAACTTCCATCTTGATGAACAGTCGGCTATCATCATGTGCTAGCAGCTTTGATGGAATACCCTTAGTGCTCCCTGTATATCGTCTTCCTTAAATTCTTATTCCCGTGCAGGGTGTAGCACTGCTCCCTCTCAGTTAGTATGTCACTGGCTACATCTGTCAAGGGCGTACTGCAACCCTGCTGGTGTAAATAAAATGATGATTGGGTGAATGTTATTTATTCTGTCACATGGTGGCTCATAAGTCGGAAAATGTTCCAATTTCTAGGCCATTTCTGATCATATAAATAACACAAAATACAAAAAAATGAGTAAAGTAATAAAATAATACTATATAATAAAACTATCTGACATTTCTAATAAAAAGTCTTGAAAACTGGCATTTGATTCGCCATTTTAGTTGTGGTTTATTATTCGCTCAGCTTCCATTCACCAGTGCACTACGTACACGTCACTTGTCCTGTACTAAGATGGCAGCTGCTCCGTTGCATCGGTATAATGGACAGCCCCGTTTCCCGAGGTATTTATGTATTAGATACTAATAGGAAGTGGCAAGCTTCCACCGAAAATCGTGAGACCCCAGCGTTTACAATATCACCTTCCTGTCCTGTTGTTTATGAAGGATGCTGAACCATCACACAGTTAAACTAATAACTATCTTTTATGCGTTTTGAGTGGAGATTCTATAAACGTCAGCTTGAACCGTGTGAGGTATTTTACCAGGAAAACTCTTAATGCACATTTCAGAATTAAACAAAGTAATGGATTCATCCAAAGAGCAGCAATTACACAAAGTCAAGCTGTATGCACACAGTCCCCAACCGCGTTTGAAAACACAGTTTTCCTGCTGTTTAATGTCAGCGTTTGGTATTTGATTCACATCTGAATTGTTCCCTGGTTAAAGATCAGTCACATCACATCTTATTTATTTATATATGCCCAGAAAACACATCCTAGATCTGAATGAATTAAATATTATTATTAAAAAACGTAGAATGTCCTGAACACACGCAAACAATATTAATGGAAATCAATTGCATTAACCCATGAAGGTCTGGATTGGAGTTGATCAAAATTGAAGTGAAAAACATGCTACAGGCTGCTCCAACTTTTATGTATTGCCCTTAAAACCAGTCAAAATGTGGTTTAGTACTGTTCGTGGCGTCCATGTGCCTGTATAACCACTCCACAATGCTTAGGTTTGCTCCTGCTATTGTGGCGGGTGGTCTCTTGAGACATCTTCTGCCAGACATGGACTAAAGCATCCATAAAACTGGTCTGACTCGAGTTGCTATATCTTTTTAGGCTCCCTAGAAACCAAACTGTTTACCCTAACAACCAATTTCTTGGAACTCTATCTCAGCTTTGGACACGGGGGTTGGTTTATATAACATAGTCAAAAAGTGAACTTTTATGTTATGTCAACACTTCCATAGCAACCAGACTGTTTACCATAGCAACCGTTTTGGCATATCTCAGCTTAGGAAAGTCATTATGGTTGGGTTATTTTACTCAAATTGACATGAGGAACTTTACATTAGGTCACTAATCCCTGCATAGCAACCAGACTGTTTAACATAGCAACCAATTCACCCAATCACTCTTTTAGCTTAGGGAAATCATTTGATCATAAAATCAATGACAATGATTTTTAAACTGCACTAGTACAGGCCAAGATCAAACAAACACTTTAGCTATATGGTTATTATTATTATTATTATTATTATTATTATTTTATTTAAATGATCTAGAAAGCAGACGGAATAATGGAACAGGTTGAAGTCTTGTATGTTTACTGATTCCATGCTGAGATTGTGAAAAAAAATATATAACAAGCTCCTTCACTGAATAAATGAATTAAAGAAAAAAATTATTATTAATCTCAAGCAGATATTTCATTAGCTGAAACTGAAATGAAAAAAGCTTGAGGAGCCTGAATTTGCTTGATTGGACATTGGATTGATTGACTTTGCAGCCAATACTGTAGCTTATAAACGGGTCGAGAGCTTTGAAATTAATATCCTTGAATTGATCTGTGTCTGTTAAATGTTTTTGATTCCGAGAAAGACCCTCATATTCATCAGGTCTTCAGTTTTACTTCCAATATACTCCTCTTGCAATTTTGAACATAAAACAATTAATAAAAAAAGCTCCCGTTAGATGGGGACTGGCACCTAGAAAATGGGTTTGTTCTAAACACTGACAAGAATAAGAAATGAATAAGAAATGTGCTAATTTTATCTTAAACAAAAGTAATGTGATACATATTTGTTAATCTAACTAGATAGCTCTCCAGCTCAACAGTCTCCGACTATATGTTGTTTACTGACCAACTGGCACTGACCTCTCTAAATGCGTTGCAGTCATTGATTCCTTTTGGACTCAACCTAGTTTGTCCTTGTCTGTAGCCTACTTCGACTCGACGGCGTGCATCGATCGATCGCTTTCTCTCCCAGTAGCTCTGGTTGGTTCACTTGTCAGCAGTGCATGGCTCTGCATCTGACGCTTTCTCTTGCTCCTGCGTTCAACAGGAGTCAAAAGACGATTACGCGCCGTTGGGAGCCTACATGTCATTTACTAACCAATACAGAAGATTCGTAAAATCATCAGTCACTCCGCTGGGATCGATTCCCAACAAATTGACCCATTTGCAATCACGTGTTAGAGTTTTCTGTTTGCGCGCTGGGCTCCCGCGCGCGCATTTGGAAGAGCGCGGTGTCCTTCCCGCCAGAAACCTGCAGAAATAGACGCTTTGAGGACTTTCGCGTCATGGCACAGACACAAAGCGGATCTAACCTTACGGGGAACTTTACCAACCAGTTCGTGCAGCCGCCGTGGCGCGTGGCGCTCTGGTCGGTGGCGTACAGCTCCATCCTGGCTATCGCGGTCTTTGGGAATCTGATCGTCATGTGGATCATTTTGGCTCACAAGCGGATGCGAACCGTCACCAATTACTTTCTACTCAACCTGGCCTTTTCAGACGCGTCCATGGCGGCTTTTAACACGCTGATTAATTTTGTGTATGCCACGCACGGGGACTGGTATTTTGGAGAAGCATACTGCAAATTCCACAACTTTTTCCCCGTCACCTCAGTGTTCGCCAGCATTTACTCCATGAGCGCGATAGCCGTGGACAGGTAGAGAGCTCCATCCATCCATCCATCCATCCATCCATCCATCCATCCATCCATCCATCCATCCATCCATCCATCCATCCATCCATCCATCCACCCATCCACCCATCCACCCATCCACCCATCCATCCATCCATCCATCCGCCGATGTAAAGTTCATTTGTTTTTCAACTTACAAAACAAATATTAAATTAGTGGCACTTAATATATGTACTTGTTTTAATTGATTTCATAATTGTGGTTTAATTGCATCTTAATGTTCAGAAAATGCATCGTTTTGAAAATTATTACATTTTCATGCTTTTATCCAAAGTGACTTACAGATCAAGAGAAAACACAATTGTCAATGAAGGAGTTCAGCAATAGATTTATTAGAAGATATTTTTTGAGATATTTACTGTTTATCATGAATGATTCTGTATTTTTGTCATCTTGGGGATTGTTTTTTTTAGCATCTCTGAGTGTCTCACTGGATGGACATGGACTCTTCTGTCACTCCCCATTGCCCTCTTTCAGCATAGTTCTCCAATTAAAAAGCACTTGACCCTTAATTATCATTTCTTTGACTTCACTGGTTTGGATTTGAAAAGTGTAAATCATACTTTGAGTTTAAATGAAGGCTTGTTGGAGGTGGAATTTGTGAGCTGTTTCTTTAAATCTTGAATAAGATCCGGTTGCCCTTCGGTGGTGGACATACAAGCTGGACAATGGTTTATTTTTTTACTTCAAATATCATGCCAGAAATATTTTTTTGTTTCTTAAATTCCCAAATATAGCTATGTTCTATTAGTTATGTTCAAAATATGCAATTTTCTATCAATGTCTATTAAATTGTCATATGGTGTGATATGAAAGTCACGTTATATTTTCATATTGAGTGAAAATGGAGTATATATTGTGGCTTCTTTGATAATTTACATTTCCATGCGAAAATTTGGAAATTTTGATTCTTTTTTTCTAAATCATCATGCATCGCTCCTCAAATTGTAAAAAATATTTTCAATAAACATTTTTTTTTTTAAGATTGTATCAAAAATCCAAGCAGAAAGCATAATATACACACTTTTGGTAGCATTTTAATATATATTGTCACAGGAACAACATTTAAATATATTTAACTAAAATATAACTTTTTATCTCTTTGTGATACACAGACAATCAGATTTGTGTTATTTGTCAACCACCCGTTTGCACATTTAATCCAGAGCACAGATTTAGTTGGTAGTATTTATCGATTTCTTTGAATATCAACACTCACATAATTTCATGTATGATACAGAAGACCCCTAGCTTGGCAATCCAAACCAATGCCAGAATACTCATACGTCTCCCAACGATTCCCCACTATCACTTGTATTTGTAATGTTAGAGAAATTATCTCACAAGTAGAAGAATAAAATGCATTGAGATTAGCTGCTCTGAGAGGAAAAGAGAGGGCTTTGATGCATGTTCACTGAATCTGCACTCCATTTATGTTTACTCTTCCAATCAAATGGCTTTTGCTATTTTTCATGCCACTCAAGTGATGTTACCACCCCTGAAACTCTATATCTTTTTATGAATCTCCTGTACTTGAAAGTACTTGATCAATGATGGTGATGCACGTTCCCTGTTTTTGTTCATTGTGAAAGGGGCATGTGCATTGTGGAACTTTGGAAAATGTGCCCAACACCATTGTACTTAACACCATTACATAGATCTTTCTACAGGGGTCTTTCTGAATACAATTTGCTCGGCTGGGGTTTCTCTAGGGGCGTCGTTTTCCCCCCAACAATCCAAAAATATTCCTGTCAGGTTGATTGTTGACTGTTTAGCCCAAAGGAGTGAAAGTGAGTGTGAACGTTGAGTGACTGATGCCCTGTGCTGACCAGGGTGTACCCTTGCCTTTTGCCAAATGTGAGATTGACAGGAAGTTAAAAGGGGATTTTTCACACATGAAATATTCAGTTTACATAAGTAAAAAAAGAAATGCAAATATAGTTTGGATTTGTTTAAAGCTCTTAAAGATTCAGATGGTTTATTGATCCTTGAACTCTCTGTGCATCGTTTTTCTTTTCTGAAAGTTGAGGGAAGTGCCCGAGGCAGCTCCTCCTGCTCCGGCAGCAGAATGCTTGATTTGAAGTGAGCGGCTGCAGTGAGCTCTGCTAACTTATTTACAGCTCCTTCAGGGGGCGTCTTAACAGGTGCGGATCCACATTTGTTAAATTCCGAAACATCAAAGTGCCATTGATAATAAAAGTCATTAGCAAAATTAGCATAGAGTTACTAAAGCTGTAGTTGCATATTAAGTATAACTTTTTGTAAACCGAGTGTAAAATGTTTTACTCTTCTTTTCTTTCACTCACATTAATACTGATACCACATGAGCGGTATCCCAGATGACCAATGGCATGGCTGCTTCAAAACATTTCAGTTAGCCAATGCTCGTTTTACACTGTGCTTTTATGCAGATGTTTCAAATCCGCTGCACAGAAGGAGGAGCCTAATATAAATGAGTTCTAGTATGAGCATGTATTGTGAATGCTCATAGTTAAACAGTATTTAAATTATGTTTAAGAGTTTAATAATCCAAATTAACTTTTTAAATTGTTTTAGACGTGGGAAAGCTGGAAAAACCCACACTGGCAATTCCAATTCATATGGGGAGCTACACAGGAAAGATAAATGCACCTAAAGGTACTCAAAGGGAACGATTTTCTTTAAATAAATTATGCTTTTTATGTAATGTTTGCTTAAAAACAAGGGTTGGTGAACTCAAAAGTTTGGACGCAACAACTTTACACTAAATCTTTGAGTAATTTAAACTTTTTTTTGTGTTCAAAGTGTGTTGTAGCTTAGTCTGAAGGAAGTGTCTGGACATTTTTACAGGGGCACATTGTATGTTTTAAGGGGCGAATGCCCAGGTAACAGTCCAGCCTCAAACTTAGATATTGTTATTGATTTTTAAATATTACTGTAACTGAGATAGAAAAATTGCAAAGAATTCAGACTTACTGAAGACTCTTTGAATTTCCCTTCTAACCTTATACACTGTTCCAAGCACTTTTTGTGCATTTGTGCTTTTTAAACACAGGTATTGTACTTGGGTTAATAGTACATTTTAAATTATAATAGTACTTTTTTGGTGCATTTCCGATAGTTGCCAGATTCTTGTAAGCCTATGCTAGCTCTCAGATTGTTAGTTAAGGCACAGATTATATTCTTATACACCATTCTCTCAGACATAATAAAAAAAGCTCTATTTTCGGTAAAGTTTCCATTAACTCTGGAACATGTTACCCACTGCATGAAAGATGGTTTTCAATTACCCTTAATAGGGACTCTTGAAGCATTCAGCATTACTGAAAAGCCAGTTCTTCATTGATTTGAGTTCACCCTGGCTTCTAATAGATGCCGTCATCTCACTAGAGATTTTAAGCAACGATCGAAACCTATGAAGGAGGGCTTTTGACAGAAGCAGCTACAAGTTCCTCAGGAATATTTTAGACAGGAGGTGATGTCTGAGATTAGCCACAAGCAATTGAGCTTTTTCAAAGTCGTAAAGTGCAGTGGATTCATTTTAAGATGTTATTATTCTTCCGCTTCTCGATAAACTGTCATTCTGTTTCTCATTATTTGCCATCTGATTACATGTCAGATGCAATAGCAGGAAAATTATTCATATTAAAAGTGACTTTCAACTATTGACCTCTTCAGATATAGACAATTAGTTAGTATCCAAATATCCGAAAATTCTGGAGATGGCTTTTAGAGATATGCAATGCAAACATTATATTAATGCACAGCCCTTTTTAATACCTAGTCTTTTATATGTATTTAATTAGTAGATGCTTTTACACTACTTTTAATTACCAAGCACTGAAGGTGTGTAGAACCCTATTGTAATTGCTCAAAGAATTAATGTTTTGAGGCTTTCTGTACATTTTTTGAGAGTCTAAACGTGCTTGAAAAGTCCTCAAACTTTGCACAGATGTCTGAACTAATGAAAATTTACATTTGTTTGGGGTTCGAAAAGTTAGTGTTGAATAATGGCTCTATATCGCCACCTAACACTTTCAACTTATGGTGTGCTAATAATTTGTTATAGACTACTGAAATTCAGCTCATGTGTAGGGTACCAAGACTTAAATATAAGTGATATGGAACGCATTTCGAAAATCGACAGGAAGTCTTTCATTTCGCAAAAACCTAAAAAAATGGCCAGTTTCGCACGTGTGGAATAAGGTAATCCCCAAACTTTTCTTCGGGCATATGGGATGTTAAATTGCCAAGCTTTCAAAATGTGTCCAGGCTGTCGAATCAAAATTATGCTCTAAACAGGAAGTTGTAAATAACTCAGCCATACAATGTCCGATTGGTCTAAAATTACCGACAATATTAACAGTCCATGACTTTTACAACACATTTACAATGTAAATTCTCAGTTATAGCGCCACCAAGTGGCTACAGGAAATACAACATTTAACATTAATAAGGTACTTTTTACCAAATTGTGTGACAACAATGTTGGCCAAAACAATGATAGAAAAATATTCAGACTCATACATAGCACCACCTGGAGGTCATGACACTGAAGTTTTTCATTATTTCCTTTGCTTCATTTAGTTTTTCAGCCATTTTAACAAATCTCCGTTGAACATTACTAAATTATGATTAGTCATAGTTTAGCAAAATGGCCGCTGAGGTGTGAGAGCCCTTTGATCGCTGCTTGCAGCTTTACGTTTGTTTGCTTTTAAGATTTGCTCCAGGGATTTGTATAAAAGTTTTATTCATACTGTTTTGAGACAAGATGTGCTATCCAAGGCAAAATATGTCTTATTACCATTAAATAAGTTAATATAGATTTATCTGCCCTCCATTTTTATTTATTATATGCAATATGCACAACACACTGTATTTTTTGTTTAATTTACTGTTTATTCTATGGTTATATTTTGTAGACTATATTTATATACATTTTTGAATGTTTATTTATAGTAGTTTTCATCTTGATAACTTAAATTTGGGCTCATGTGGGAAAAAAATGAAGATTTTCTCATCTTTCGCTAGTTATTATTCGACTAAAATTAAGTAATAAAACTTATTAAACTCAATTAAATAAAAAAATAACATAGGCGTATAACTAAATGAACTAAATAAAATTATGAATTTACTTTAAAAGTCTGATTTATGTTTTTTCTTATGATTCTTTCGACAGTTTATATACCATATCGACTAAAGGGGCCGAGATACAGGGTGCTTCAATTGCCTTATTCGACTTCTGGGAATAAAAAACAATGACATGTTTTGTGGAAAACCCTTTGCAATGGAATAAATTGTTGTTGTTTTGAACTCTGGACATTAGAGCAACCACAACAGCGCTACTGCAGGATGGGAATTATATCAGACAAGAGAAAACCACATTGAGTTTGAGTGCTCTTCACATATATTTCCTGAGCTCACAATGTCACCTGGTGCTCATGGCTCCAGGCTGCATTTTTCACAATCCACATTTGCTGTTTGTAGTTTTGCTGGTGGGCAGTCGCTGCTTTTCAAGCGTGACGTCTGCAGGAATTTGCACAGGCTCCATGTGCTTGGCTGGAGGAAAGTGTGAGATTTGTGCTGACACCATTGCCCGGTCGTTATTTTCAGAGCAATAAATGTTTAATCGGAATTTCTGACAAAAACACAGATTGCAGCATTTGCTAGTTTATGAAACTTTAATTAAGCCATTTTGTCCAACATATTTTTTTTTCTTCAGAATACCAGAGGCTCTCAAGTTCATCCTCAATGTTCCCTTTTGTCCAGAGCAATCAATGCTGTACATTGATGCTTTACTTCAAGTTTTTTCTTTAATTCATCTTCTATTGCTGTATAATTCTTATTTGGGGCTCTTTTGAGGCGTGGCATGGAGGGTTTTATAAGAGCCCAGCCTTTAGTTTGTTCGCATTGACTGGATTTGGATTGGCTGGATTTCACAATAACCCATACATTTTCTATGCAGTTGAAGTCAGGTGACATCAGAACAGCGATACCAGTCGTTTTACCAAGTACTAGTAACTGGTTCCTATTGGAAAATTAGATCTGCATAAGGCTGACCAGCAGCAGTAAGCATGAAGTGCTCTGAAAATTTCTGGTAGATGGCTGTGATGACCTTGGACTTCAGAAAACACAGTGGACCAACACCAGCTGATGACATGACCCAACCCATCCAAACTTTACACTGATCTTCATGTAGTGTGTATTCTGCTCCTCTCAACCCCTCGTCCAGATTCTGCAAAATTTACATGAAATACTTCTGGCGCTGCCGCTTGTTCAAGAGTGGGTTGACACAAGGCACTTTGTGTGGCACTGACTCTAGCTTCAGTGCAAATGCCTTACATTTTCAATGGGTTTTGTTTCACAATCCTCTCCAGTGTGCAATTACCGTGCTTGCTTAAAAAGGTCTTATCTACCACATCTTTTCCTTCCCTTCAGCTCTTTCGTGGTGCCTGGACATAGAGCTCTGTTGACAGCCAGGCTTTTTTTGCATTGACCTTTTTGTCTTGCCCTCCTTGATAAGGTGTCAATGGTCATCATTTGAACAAATGGAACCGTTTGCAATTTTTTTCTTAACAGATTCTTAATATGGGTTTTTTATTAGGAAATAAACAAGTGAATTATATGAGTTTATGTGGAATTAATGTATATTTCTTACAAGCTCACTTTCTGAATGGAATTGGCGAAATGCCCTTTTTCATGATATCGTAATTATATGATCAGCAACTGAGTAAAATTCACAATTATTATTGATCTGTTTCACTCAAGTGTATTTATATGAGTTAAACGTCTTGAATAGTTTGGCTTAACTAGTGGAATCAGTCGTATTGTACCAGCTGTGCTCAGCCCTGGTCTACATGGCCCCAAAGGATATTTGTAAATATGGACTACATCTGTCATTAGCAGGAAGTCACTTCTCATTACTCATGAATATCGTAACCATTACCATGCATTATCTGTACACTTCAGTCAAAGTAAATGTAAGTGTGTAAATAGTGGTTTACTCTCTTGTTAACATTCTCTTGCTATAAATCGATTCATTTGGGTTGTCATTGAAACACTTGCTTTCGACTTTGATCGTAGACTTTGACATGAACCATAATCTCTCAGCTTTTATTTCATTACCCAGCCCGTGACAGAGCTGGCTGCTGTTTGCTGTGGCTTTGATGTTTATCATAGTGAGGATTTCATTTGAGGCTGCAGACTGAACGGGATGCACGCTTGTGTGTGTGTTACAGGTACATGGCCATTATTCATCCCTTGAAACCCCGTCTCTCGGCCACAACAACTAAAGTGATCATCGTGTGCATTTGGGTGCTGGCTGTGGTCTTGGCCTTTCCTCTGTGCTTCTTTTCAACCATCAAAAAATTACCCAAGCGAACCCTATGCTACGTTGCATGGCCCAGACCTTCAGAGGACCCTTTCATGTGAGTACTAGTTAAATATGGATGCATTGTGTCCTTTTCTTTACATAGCTGTATATGCGTATCACTACATTATTTGATGGGTGTACTTTCATCAAAGCCAAGAGAGATTTAAATAGGTCTTTCTTCTCTTGTTGTGTCAAACAATATTTACCAAATGAAGAATATTTTTAGCTCTCGTTAATTTCGGTTATTTAGGATTGAGTGTGATTACAAACTCATTGGTTTTTTAAGTAGTATTCCAAAGTGGTGGCTATGGAGGGGTCGCTGCCATAGTATAATGTTGCCTTTGTCAACTTATTTAAACCAATCCCCATGCCTCATTACCAATGGCTCACAACGGCTACTTTAATCGTACTTTTATAAGCCAACAATCAAAGTTTTTGCACAAACTTTAACCATATATTTCGCAATCTAAAGTCTTACATAAAGCTAATCAACAAACCCATGCACTAGGAGTACTGTCTGTGGGTGAGTGCAGGGTGGCACTTCATAGTAAAGCAACAGAGCTAACCATAGAGCCGCCATGTGTTCTGTTCCATTTTGGAGATCATTCGAAGAACATGCCTGGAATAGAGTAAATCATCAGAGAAGAAGTTTGGGTGTCTGGTTATTTATTCATAAAATGATTGTCAATTGGCAACCTTGTTTTTTTTTTACAATAATTCTAGTTTTATAGAAGTTTTTTGTCCATTTAAAAGGAAACAAAGCAGGCTTATAATGTAAAGCATTGATCCAGGAGTCCCCCCGGTGTAGTCAGGAAGAGCAGGTTACCAGAACTGAAGTAAATGGAGACTGGTTGAATCTTTAGGAGATTAGAAGAATTTTGAGGAGCATAGGTTTCTGAGAGACACAGCAGAAACAATGGGAAGCAGGAGTGGAGCCGGATGGGAGAAGTCACTCTGGAGAGTCAGGAGGTGTGAACTGTAGATCTGACAATCTAGTATGTGCAAGGAGAAGTTTTTTAAAGGTAGGTGAGTGATTGGGAGTGGTGGGTCGGTGCTGATTGGGGACTGGCTGTGTCTCTTCAGACCAAACTGAATTCTGAAACTTAATGACTCTTAATGACAGCATATTTGAAAAGATGATTTTTCAATCTTGATTTTAACAGTCTCGCCAACTTTTTAATATTATCATCATTTAATTTTCCTATATTCAGAAAATGTTCTGTACCTTTCCAATGTTTCTGAGATGGAGGAATGTCTCAAAGTTACAATCTGTTAGTATACGTGGTTTTAAATATTGTAAAATTTTTTTGTGTCTCTTTTTTTATCAAACATGTATATTTCAGTTTATATCAGTAATACATTTTGATAACTTTAGCAGTTTATTATTGTCATTTGATTTTGGTGAGCCATAGAGCTGAGGATCATCATAGCAGTAAAATTGTATGCCATGTCTCTTAGTTTTATTGAGATTGGGGCAGCATCTAGATTGTAAACAGCATAGGGCCTAAAAGTGATCCTTGTGGCACTCCATTTCTCGCTATTCCAGTTTGTGTTCACAAACTGATTTCAGTCTCCAGCACACTTCATTTGAGAGGCAAAGGCATGTTGCCAGTCTATCACAAGGCAACAAACACATTCACTCCCTAAGAGGAATTCAATTTGGTGTGTGAGGGAAACTGGAAACCCACGCAAGCATGGTGAGAACATGCAAACTCCTCCCAGGAATGTCACCGGCGAGCCTTGAACTGGCAGCCTTCTAACTGAAAGACCACAGTGCCGCCTGTGCCGAGATGAAGCAGAGCTAAAATAGAGATATTGCTACAGTCCGATTAAGAGCGGAGCTTGATAAATGCTTCTAGAGATGCATAATGCAAGTTATGTCTTGTTGGTTTTGGTTTTATGTCTTTATCTGTAATTTCAGGTATCATATCATAGTGGCTATGCTGGTGTATGTTGTGCCCCTGGTGGTCATGGGCATCACATACACCATTGTTGGTTCGACGCTTTGGGGAGGAGAGATTCCTGGTGACTCCTCTGACAACTATCAGGGGCAGCTACGAGCCAAACGCAAGGTAAGCACTTAACATCTGTGAGACATTGGATTTAATGGGCAGTAGTTTAGTTAGAGTGTCCAGACTACCCCCTCCCATTTCCCCCATTGGTTTTGCCATAGATTAAAGATTTAAAAAGAGATTTGATTTTTTACTCATCTCCGTTAACCTTAATAGATTCAAATATTGATCCCACTCTTGCTGCCTGTTCAGCGAAACTCATTCTCCATCCTCAAATCACTCATGATCAAGACTCCAAGACACAGACAGGATCTTTTCTTCCAAATAGCAAGGACAAAACACTCTTAGGAAAATAATTGTTCTATCCTTATGTACTTGAAGTGCTCAAGACTGGTCTTATGTGGTCTATATCTTTGCACCTTCTCGTTTGCCAACCTTTTCATGGTCTCTGGTGCGTCTAATCTCAGTCTTGCTTCGGTCTCATGTGTTTTTGATGTAGAGTCGAAATCAAAATATAGTTATACACTTTACCTTCAATGTTGCCACTATGGATGAAATGATTAGTTGATATAACCGACAAACTTTTATTAACAAGTCATTATCATGCAAGCTCCTGCAATTTCACTACTGACCACTATGTACTTTGGTGCTAGAGAGTAGTTTTATACTAGTAAAGGAGACCAATATTTTTTTTATCAACTAAATATGTATAATGTTGTCATTTTGACATCACAAACCCTGATCAAAAGTATCTTAGCTCTTAATATTTTGTATTTATTTTGTATAATATTTTCTCCCCCATTTAACATCAAAAACGGTAGTTGTCGATGAGGTTCTTTTTCTTCTCTATTGGCCCAACAACCCATTCTTCTTGGCAAAAAGCTTCCAATTCTTGTAAACTCTTGGGCTGTCTTGCATTAAATGCATGCTTGAGTGATTCAATGATATTGAGGCAAGGAGACTGAGATGCGGTCAGAAAATGTGAAAATTTTAAACTTATAAGCACAACTGAATTTCTCAATTGCCTCAATGCTAAAAGATAATGTAACGTTTTTGTCTTGGTTTTGACTTTGTTCTCCACTAGTCAAGGTCTTGGTTTTGTATTTGCATGACTGGATAATCTCCAGTCTCTGACAAAAATAGATCTATACGCACTACTGGGATGTTGATTAAATCTGTCAACAGCTATTATTGAATTTAAAAATAGAACTCATTTTAAATGAAAAAACTCGGGCTTCTTAGCCAAAATATTCACACAGTCTATTAAGAAACTTCTAACCATCTCGTGGTTTCTGTGAACATTATTACAGATGTCTTCAGATCAGATTAGCTTTTCTCATTAACTCAACTTGACCCTTGTGGTCACCTAGTTATCGATACCAGCCCTTCATCTTGAATGATGAATATAGATGTGGAGGGCTCTTCAGGTCAACAGATGATGAACACACAACGATTCCAGGGCAAACACTAGACACTAGCACTTACCGGCTCTTTCTATGCAGGATCAATAGGATATTAGAGAGGAGAAAGAAGTTTGTAAAAGCAATATGCAGCTCATTTAAAGACAGAGTAGTTTTTGTTGGTTTGTTTATTTCCAAATAAAAATGTTGAAGCCGTAATTTTGAGTTGCAACTGAGTTTAATAAAAGTCAATGTGTTTTTTTAAAGCATCTTAATTCCAGATGAGAGTCCTTTGTCTATCTTTCACCGTTATTGAGCTCGTTTGTTATTATATTTTTATTCAGTTAAAATGCTTGCATGAACAGACGGAGAAAGCTCTTGAACTATTAGGCCGATGCTAATGATTGCTATACAAATATTTGTCGTGTAAAGAGTCTTTGTGTACAGTTTGGTTTATTATCTACAATGATTGCAATTACATGTTTCAATGTATGTTGGATTTTTTAGCTGAAAGGTGCATTAAAAGTCATTTTAAAAACAGTTTTAAAGTACAAAATGAAAGAAAAGCTGAGTCTTGTGGAGTGAGATGTTGTACCCAAACGAAAAGTGGGAAAAAAAATTAAATGTTTATATATATATATATATATATATATATATATATATATATATATATATATATATATATATATATATATATAATATAACATTTGCTTAGTTATATTATAAACGTGCACTTTTTAACTGAAGATATTACACTGCAGCAAAAAGAGTGTAAAAAAAAAAAAGCTTTTTTTCATATTTTACATTCTTCAAAAAAAAGCAACCTTTGCTTTGATTTCCGCATTGTGCATTCCTGGCTTGCTCTCTGTGAGCTTCAGGAGGTATGTCCCTTGAAATAATATTTTCAGCCAGTGATCGACTGTGTTCTATTTTATCACAACATATCCAGTTGTTCATTTATTTCAGCACAAAACTCCACACTGGAAATGAGTTTCATCAAATGCTGTTCACAAATTTTTATAAGCAGGTGCCCTTCCATGTTAAGAGATCTGCTCCATTTATGCCTTCGGGTCTAAGTCTGATTTTAGAGATTTGGTGCCCTCTGCACAGGCTAGAGGTTATATTAAATGTGTGTAATGATTTATAATTATCACACTAAATTAAGTAGCTTAACAAATTGCTTAAAAGTTTATGCAAATGACTCCATCATTCTTGAGGCTCTGAAGATATGAGTCACAGCAGCTGATACAGCTGCTTATCAGTGCATGGTGCCAATGATACGCTATGACAGCGGAGATTTATACGTCAGGCTGGTGGATTTCACATTTCTCTAGTATCCACCTCTCATGTTGTTTGTATGATCCATTATTGTACAAGCCATTATTTGGATTATTTAAAGCAGATTGTTCTTCGTTCAAATATGGGGTCAATATATATATATAAAATGATTCGTTGTGCCAGCCATAAAAGTGCAGCAAACTGATTGCATTGAATGTCTCACACTCCTTCAGCTCAAAAGTACATTACATAAAATGCACGCACTTCAGTCTCTTCAAAGTGGCTTTGCCAATTGCCTGCCATTCATTTAAGCTAAAAAAAAAAATTCCAGGGCAAGGCTCTTTGCAGTTTGTCATTAAATTACACAATTACTTATTTTATCCTGATGACAACAGATGACAAGAATAAAAAGTCCCCAGGATTAAAAGACAGTCTTCTAAAGAAATGAAAATGTTCTGAAAACAGCTACATTGGAGGCGAATGGAACCAGCAAGAGCTTACTGGTTCCAAACACACTCACATTGCAAGCCGTAATGGAAAGGAGCACTGTAAGTGAAGCCAAAGAGTGCAACCACGTCGAGGTGTTGATCGAACCAGAGAGCCAGCCCAATCTCAGCCACGAATAATGAAACACATCACTGGCTGACAGAGCAACGAAGGACTATATAGGACTATAGAATATATAAAATACCAATTGAACCAGTGACAATTAGTTTAGATTAAGAACTTATGCTGTGAACCCCTTGAAGTCTCTGTATGCACCGGTGCGTCTGCCATTCACAGCGTCTGTTTTGAATTAGGTAGGAAAGATGCAACACAGCTATTGGTTAATTTTGATTTCAAATTTAGATTTCAAAAATGTTATTCATTTTGATGTGTTTTTATTTTAAATGAATTTTACAAGAGTTATGGCAGGTAATTAAAATGAGAGAAAATGTGCAATCATCTTTAATTTAACAAACCCCAAATCGGTGCCATCTAGTGGTGAAAGAAGGGATAACAATAGGATATACAAGACCTGTGATATGGCTTATGTTTTTCAAAGTACTGACACAACACAAAGCACAATGGCAGAAAAAAAAATACTTGGAACAGTGTATAAAGTTTAGGAGAGATTCAATTGTTTTTTTTTATGTGATTTTTCAGATTGTTTTGACCATGTGTTTGCTTTTTTTTGGGGGGGGGGATGGATTTTTAACTTTATTTTTTCTCTAAGCAGTTGATTTTTGTTATAAAATACAAAACTGTTCAATGAAAATTTTTTTGATTTTTTTTTTTTGCAGTACGAAATTACAAAATTTACTTCTTGAAATTTCAGGATTGTACAATGTTAATATAATGAAATGAGTAGTAAAACACACTCAAAAAGGCTTCTATGAGGTATATCATAAAGATACTTCAGATTTAAAGTATACAGGTATTTGATGGTTTTCACAAAATGTGTGAGCCATATTATTATCATATTCTATTATTATTATTACCAAGCCGAAAATACAGTCCAGTGTGACGGGGAGTGTGGAAAAGAGGTGAAGAGACGAGTGCAGGCAGGTTGGAGTGGGTGGAGAAAAGTGTCAGGGGTGTTGTGTGACAGAAGAGTGTCAGCAAGAATCAAAGGAAAGGTGTACAGAACAGTAGTGAGAGCAGCTATGATGTATGGGTTGGAGACTGTGGCAGTGAGGAAGAGACAAGAGGCAGAGATGGAAGTAGCAGAGATGAGGATGTTGAGGTTCAGTTTAGGAGTGACGAGGATGGACAAGATTAGGAACGAGCACATCAGAGGGACAGCTCAGGTTGGTTGTTTTGGAGACAAAGTCAGAGAGGCCAGATTGAGATGGTTCGGACATGTGCAGAGGAGGGATAGTGGTTATGTTGGTAGAAGGATGTTGGAGATGGACATTCCAGGCAAGAGGTCAAGAGGAAGACCAAAGATGAGATATATGGATGTGCTGAAAGAGGACATGAAGGTAGTTGGTGCAAGAGTAGAGGATACTGAGGACAGAGTTAGGTGGAAAAGGATGATTCGCTGTGGCGACCCCTAAACTGGGAACAGCCGAAAGGAAAAGAAGAAGAACCAAGCCGAAAATACAAATGCTTTAATAATTGTTAATTTCCTAAATTATTCTCAGAGATATGACACTTCATTCAGTTTATTTAAATACTAGCTCATTTTCTACTCTTTTTTTTCATTTATATTTTAAAAAAGGGCATAATACGGTCACTTTAACCATCAGTTTACATTTTAGGCTGAAATACACCTTCAAATTTAGCAAGCTCATTATTACTCAAGCAGCGTAATTTTCACTCAATGATCCATCTGCTTTTAATTAAGTGTTTTGACTTGATAAATACAGAAAGTGCCTGCAGTACTTTCTTGCATGGTGCAGAGCTGAGCACAGTGATGTGGCACTAATGTATTTACACAAGAATTACAACCCTGAGACGCAATAGGTCACATACTCAGCAGTGCATTCAAACAGATCTTCAAAGGGAACATAGTGGGTAGAAAAGAAGCAACATGAACAATGTGCCTTTTCAGAAATTTCTAGGCGAGTCCAAGTGCTTTTTATATTATCTGAAACCATTCACATGTATTTGGAGGTTTTCCTGATTTATTTAATATTACCCAAGCTAATATCCAAGAAACATCTTCATGATAAACATGCTGGAACGCCAATTAAAATCTAAAAAAAGACCATAATCATTGATGCTGGTTGGGCATTAAACCGTGTCTTCAAGGCCCAAATCTCATTTTAAAACCCAGAACAGGGCTTGTCATTACTGTGCGTAGCATTTGTTCATTAAAACTTCACACCTTGTCATATTAGCTGAAGGCTTTAGGCAGCAGCACTTGACTTTGCCGGTTGGATTTTGGCATCATGGGTTGAGATGCTCACTCAGGCGTGATGTCTGCTTTCAGGATTACGAAGGCATTGCTCACTTTGGATTGCAAGAATCTTTTCATAACACTAATCTAAGCCTAAGGAGAGCGATCGTCTGAGATTTGCTCTGATGTTTGTGGTTTAGGTATGTTGTTCACTGGGACACATATTTCCCTCTTTGGAAGTAGCTATTTGGGAATTCCGGTGGTGGGGTATGGCCTGAAAGATGAAAGGGGTCATATTATGCAAAATCTACTTTTCTGACATACCTAATTAGTGTCGTTCCCTCATCAAACACACCTCAAGTTTTATTATTTATTTTTTGTGAACTGAAAACGGCTTGATGTTCCTTGTAACGCCCAAAGTTCTTAGCTCCACCCACTGACCAATCAGATTGAGCGCTTGTACAGCTCATCTTTATGCAGATCGGGTGCAGAACAGCAATCCGCACTGAAGAACAAGCAGTGAAAGTGTCTTTTATAATGTAATTACGGTTGGACGATGTCAAGCAATTTGGGCATCGACGATGTCCAATGTGATACATTGCAAAAGACGATGACATCATCCCAATCACCAACTTGGATTTAAACGGTGACGCAGGAATATTAGCGGTTGTGCTAATTAACCGAGCATTGCACAACCACCTGAAATCAGTTAATGATGTAAACAAAACACCTTTAGAAAGAATAAACAGGACAG
Source organism: Danionella cerebrum (assembly GCA_007224835.1). Classification (NCBI taxonomy): domain Eukaryota; kingdom Metazoa; phylum Chordata; class Actinopteri; order Cypriniformes; family Danionidae; genus Danionella; species Danionella cerebrum. Next base: position 314,598 of record SRMA01026527.1, on the reverse strand, counting down.
GTCAAGGTAAAAAAAGAAAGAAAGAATGAACACATTCACGATTTTGAAGCATGGTTTTGGGGGAAAACGGTGCATTTTGCAGAGACAAAAAATGCGAGGTGATTCAAAGATGTTTTTTACAATTGCATTTAGAAAGTTACTAACGTTGCAGTGGTAGTATAGAGGCTCAAATATTTATTATAACTGCTTTTAAAAATGGCATAACATGGCCTCTTAAATAGAGTTGAGGCTCAACTTCAAAAACATTGAGATGTTGGTTTGCTACAATGTAAGTAATCCGATATCCAAAAACATAGTAAGTTTACCTAACCTTCAAGCCAATTTAGGAAAGAGCTTAAAACACTGAATAAAATGTTTTAAGTTTAAGATCCAAGTCTCATCAGATAAATCTGAAACCATTTGAGCTCTGAGGTGAAAAATTACAAAAAATTCTTTTATGCCCCAAATGTCAGTTCTGTCCTCTATGATCCATATCAACGTATTGATTGGTCCATTTGTTGACCATTCTTTGCTGAGCATAATCAGAGATCCCCCAATGATCTCCCGTCAGTGTTTGCTCTCGGTGCCCAATCCCCATTCAAGTGGCTTGTGTTTTTTCTGTTGAGCGCTTCTATTTTTTTCCCTTATCTCTCAATCAAAGGGGAGATTTGATAAGGGGCACACTGTTGTCCAAACACAACCCCCTCACTATGTACATTGCTTTATCTGGAGTCTTTTTTCACACATCTGGATGACATCTCAATACCACCTACTGCTGAAGGGGGGGGGGGGGGTCAGTCACCTTGTCTGTCTGTGTCTTTGAAATGTGTGATGGAGCATTGTTATGGCATCAATGGGGAAACAAGCAGATCTTTTCTTGATCTCCATGTAGCAATTGAAGTGACTTTAATGAACTTTGTATGGTTTAGCAGGGAATTGCAAGATTCTATTTAACAACGCATTAAATTCTATTTATTGTGTTCTCTTTTTTTATGTTTTTCTTTTTACATAATGATTTATTTGGATTGGATCTATAATTAAATAGAGCCCAGGTTCATCCAATTTTCCTACAACACTTGAGACGTGGAGCATAATTTTGATTATGTAGATTATGATTAACCGATTAAAGTTTTGTTTACCATTGTATTGTTCCCATATTAGACATGTTCATACATCAGGAGCGACGACAACTTCTACAAAGCTATTAATATTTTAACTTATTAGTACATTTTTTTATTTATTATGGTCAATTAATCTTATTTTAACCTGTTCACTCTGGCGTATGTCCATTTAATTTTTACAGCTTAAAAAATAAATGCACAGCTATACCTAATTAAATGTAGTTATACCATACATAAAACAAAATATTCAATAATATTGTTCTTTATTATTTAACTCCGTATATTTGGGAGATTTAAATCTATTTAAGCTAATACCAATTTGTTTTTCCTTTGAAATGTAAATGCTGCTATAAGTTAAAAATCAACTATTTAAACATTTAAATATTGATTATATGCGTTTTACTGTAATTTTCCACGAAAGTATTAAAAAATCTAAATAAACATGCTTGCAACTTTTTGCAATACATTTATGGATGATTATGTGATGAATTAAATTGGCAGTTCTAAAATCAAAAGTTAAAATAGTAAATAAAAATATATATTTGGCTTTAAATTGAATGTCTTAAATGATTCTGTGAAGGTAAAATAATGAATAAATAGATATTTATGAAAATATGAAGATTAGATCAAACCCGGTCATGGTTTCTAGAAGGAAGGCAAATATTTAAAGATTTATTTACACTGTACAGACGTATGATGTCGGTTGAGGTGAGATGGAGTGATGGTTGAAACGCAGAAGAGAAACAGTAAAGAGCATATGGGAGACCCAGAATGCAAGTTGTAATTATGGAGAGTCAGGGGAAGTGAACTGTAGATCTAACGAGTGTGTAGGTGCGTGGATAAGCCTTTCAACGATGGGAGATGGATGGGATTAGTGTTCTGATTCCTCATGGCGATTGTCTCCTCTGGGCACACAGAATTCCTGACAAGTACAGTATTTTTTTTAGATCTGTTTGAGATGCTCAATAAACATTCTCAATACGTTATGTTTTATTATGTAAATATATTCTACGATTTTAATTAAACATGACTTTTTCCTTGCAACGAACATTTAAATATGAATAAAACAAGACGACCTTTTGTAATCACTGGTTTTACTCATTTACTCAATCGTTCATGGACTGCTTGCCAGCTCTGGACACCACCAACAGTGTCATTAACTTCATTAGTGAACTGAAGCTGGAGGCTCGTCCAATCAAGACAAGCCTAACAATTCTCCTCCAGAACGACAGGAAATGGATTTGTTATGGCAGAAGCCCCTGCATGGCCACAGACACTTGCTTGCGGAGAAAGCAGATCATTTTGAGCTCTGAGTAAATGTGACGGGATGAAGAACCACACAGTGGCTCCACGCACATCACAGTGTGACAGCTGACTACGGAACATTAAAAGCAGCTTGCAATAGTTCTATCTCCGTAACTGTATTAGTCTCAGCTCATCATTAAAGGAGCAATGGCGTCCTTTATTTAACGGAACTATGTCTGTGAACAGTTTGTTCCATTTTAAGTGTTTTGCCATGGGTTTCCTGAATCTGAATCTCTGCCTGCAGGACTTTGCCATTGTGGAAATTTATCAAGTGCATTCTTTATTCTCCAGCATTTTGAATGACAAGCAGCATCTTCATGAATTGAGATAATGAGTGCAGCCACATAACTGTTTATTATGTGATTGCTCTTATTGTGTTATCTTTGTGTTTGTCAGACATAGTCACGATGTCTCAGATTCTCTCTGCATGCTCTGCTCCTTCGTTAAATGCTATTTATACTGTTATAACAAGTCAACTTTTCTATTATACATGCCTTTTACATTATAGGTACGACCCTTTTAAGATTTTTGACCTCATCAAGTATGGTAAACACTCTAAATCCTTAAGGTTTTTCGAGTTTAGCCCGTTCATGTCAATGGAACAAAAAAAGAAGTAATCTTTTCAGTTTCCGGCTCATACTACTTTGGTTAACATGAACATTTATTGATATTTTACATATTTTTCAATGTGCTGCAAAACCAGTAACAGCTATTTTTTCTTTATTTACTTTTTCTCTTAAAACCCTTTCAATTTACAGCGGAAAATGAGTCATAGATGGTGAAAATCACGTACTTGCTTTATTCTTACGGTTATAAATATAATTTGGGTTTGTTGCATCCACTTGTTCCTTCCTTTGTTTACATCGACAGACCCCCAAATGTAAAGTACAATGGCGGTCATGTGATAAAGCAACATTTATTGTCACACCACAGTTATCTTCTTCATAGTTGGTTCTCAGGATTTTCAGCTAGTCAATCAGCATTAAAGCCTATGTTTGTTTTCTTCTTTCCTTTTTCGCTGTGTGGTGAGAAGGGCCTCTGTTGTACTACAAATGGCATCTCTAGGCAGAGAGTGTGATTGCATCAATATTTCCTTGACCCTGCCATTCGAAGACTTGTGCGAATCTTAATTCGGATGGTTGTGCAGAGACCCTAAGTCAGCTTTAGGTCTTCTATTAAATGCATCCATCTATCTGGCTTCTGCCGCCTGGTCCTGGCCACCATGTCACAAATTGCATGAACGAACTACTCAGCATACAACACTCAGTACTACCAAGACACACTGGACCTGTTTTGGTATAGTAACACACATCACTTTTACTTATTGATTGCTTCATACTGTCATTTTTCTGGGATTGCAGATTCCAACAGTTGCTTGGGTTTCAGAGTTGATCAATAGAGAGGATGCCCTGTTAACACGGTTGTTTCGAAAACAGACTCATAAACTCAGCTTTAAACTCAACTTTTTTAATGGAACTACATATTTAAAAATGACTGCCAGTAAAAAAAAACAGTGTTTTGTCATTGTCATTACGTCCAGTGCTTGGTGTCACTGCTTTGTTTATAAAGACCAGTCTAATGGCGGATGAAGCAAGTACAGTGTTGCTATTGTGACTAATCAATCAAAATGTATTTGTAAAGAGCGCCACCCTACAACACAAAGTTTGCCCAGGGCATTGCACATAGTAAAATAAGTTGCGGATAACGAAGTACAGAAGATGCACACAGTCAAACTCAAACCATACATATAAACATAAATTGCACCCATCCACTAAGCAAAAACACTGCCTTACACACCAAACGCTGCTTTGAAAAGGTGAGTCTTTAAATGTGCTTTGAAAGCACCCAGTTCAGTTTCAGAGAGTTCCAGAGGTGGGTCACAAAAGAACAAAATGCACGACCCCCTCCCCCCCAGGATTACATGTATACTTATTCTGTTTGCTCACTGTATTCAGCGCAAACCTAATGCTGAATACTAATTTTAATGGAAAATGGCACTTCAGTGTTGGAGTTTACTGCCACCACTTGGTTTTGAATACAGCGTTTTATGGTTTTGTTTGTGTTTTCGTGTTGAAAGTGGGCACGTGTGGCCTTGGTGTGTTTTGGTGAACGTCTACATTGACTTCAATAATTCTCTTTCTTGGCCTTAAGTGCCTTTTCCTTTGGAACTTTCAACTATAAAAAGTGTTTGCATAAATGTTGCGAACAACTTTTACGGATTCCAATTTCAAATGTGCAAACATTAATTCTCTGAATTTAAAACGAGCGTAAAAAAAGCTGAAGCATATTTCCCTGTCTGCAATGGAAGCCATGAAAACTTGATGCATATTTATTGATCTATTTTTCTTATGACGTGTGGTTGTGTTTCTTCTCATTTTGGTGTTGTAGGTGGTGAAAATGATGATCGTTGTTGTGGTGACCTTTGCTATCTGCTGGCTGCCATACCATGTCTATTTCCTGGTAACAGGGTTGAACAAGCAGCTGCTGCGATGGAAGTACATTCAGCAAATCTATCTGTCCGTCATGTGGCTCGCTATGAGCTCCACCATGTACAACCCCATTATTTACTGCTGCCTGAATAGCAGGTAAGAGTTGTACAATGAGCAAAACATTTCTGAAATCCATGGCAACACGAAAGCCTTGTTATTTTCTGCATGAATGAAAAGACCTCATCATAAAATAATGACCAACAGTTGTTGCTCGTGCCGGGAAAGTCATAAGTTCAAGAGAAACAGAAACGGATGAAAAAAATAAAAACATCCATTGGTATTGAGATATTAATGAATGATAACATATTTATAGAAATGTTTCTTATAGAAGTGGGAAATAAAGAAAAGAAAAGACTAGCATTTAGTATTGATTGCGCATGGACCGTTGCAAACACATTATCGATTTATTTTTGTCTGAGATTTTAATTAAACCAATGTTCTGGATTCAATACGGGTTAAGCTCTATCGACATCATCCCTGAAATATCGTTGATCACTCCAACTTTGACTCATCCTTTACTTTTTAGCAAAGCAACACAATCAATGATTTGAACAATGTACGCGTAAACAACATTATCCATCCGCTTTATTGATTACAATGTGCATTTTTAATGGAAAACACCAAAAGTTGCCAATTATTTACCTCTCATGGCTGTTGAAATACAACTTTTATAAGCCTCTCACTTGTATATAGCCCTATTAGTCTGTGTTAAATTTGCATGACTCTTTATGGTTGATTTGAAGCCCCCGTGAGCAGACGCACATCAGCTCTTTTATTTCTCAGTCATCCTTGGCATGAAATGTCTGTTGCGGGGAATATAGAATATTTCCGTGGCACACTCAGTTATTAAGGTCCCCATAGCATGTTACTAATGACCTTTCTGCAGCCCTCTGGTTTTTAACCACGTAGCCTAGCAACGGTTGCTATCCGCCATTAATCTGAACAGACTTGATAAGTCATAGCATTGACTTTATGTAAATGCCCTACCGATAGAAACGTATGAGACCAGATGATAAATAATGCTCATCCAATGTGTTTAAGCACCATTTGGCTTTGTGTCATGAACTTGCACCAGAGCATGAACAATTACAACCATTAACGTTCTCTGTGTTACGATTATTGCAAATTAAAAGCAAAGGGGGTGGTGGCGGTGGCCTTTCCGATCAAGTTCATGTGATCTTTTATGTCTCTTTGTTCTGGTCACTCTCGGTTTTGATAAAGTAATTGCTTTTAATGGTCGTTGGCTATTTGCAAAGATATCATTGTCTTTACAAAAAGGACATAAAAAGGTCAAGTTTTAACATTAGAAAGAAGCCAAGCCTGCCTCAACTTAAAACGCTTATGCAATGTTGAAATAAATGCAATAATTTCAATAATATGTGTTTTATCCTTTGCTGAACATTTGCTCACGGAGTAATGATCGGTACATTAATTAAATTGTTAATTGAATTGGTTTCAACAGTTTGAATAAATGTCCGTTTTGACAGAAACATCTTTGAAATGTTGTTCTTTCTAAATTAAATTCCCATAAAGTGAACCCACAGTTCACATAAAAACGCAATGTGCAGTACGATTTTAAACCCAGACGCATTATGTCCTGTCAGAGGCCAGAACAGTTGTTTCCAGGATATGAATAAGTAGAATTTCTTTAAGATCGGAAGTCTTGTGTTGCTTGGAAAGAAAGCACGTGCCGAGGCTCATTTTAAGTTTGCCAGTTAACATCTGAATGATTCAGAGGAGAACTGGGTGAAAGTGATGATGTTAACCAATCAGGGGTCTCAGCAAAAGTTTCCAGTATATCATAAATTCTGGTTTTACAGTCTACACGACAACCATAGCCTAGACACTCTCAGTGTTGCCTTGGAGCCACAATAATTATTTGTTACTGAACCAAAGCTGTTTTTTTGATGTTTTGGACGTGTGAATCTCTGAATATTAATTTCTCTTTAGGCACTTGGACCCGAATCTTTCCTTTTAATAGCTTTCTCCATTTGAATAGATTCCAATTCCTTAATAGGAAATGTGTTTGAAATGAAATTGTCCCTCTCTTTTGTTCCTCTCAGGTTTCGGGCTGGGTTTAAGAGAGTTTTCCGCTGGTGCCCATTCGTCAGAGTGTCTGACTATGACAAGCTTGAGCTGCGGGCCATGCGGCATAAAGTAGCTCGTCAGAGCAGCATGTACACGCTCTCACGGATGGAGACCACTGTTGTGGCAGTGTGTGATCCACTAGAAGCAAACGTCCATGCCAGCCGCAAAAACCTTCTCAGCCACCAACACAACGGCTGCTCAAACCTGGCCAAGAGCAAGGAAGCCATGTACATGCCAAGTGACCCGAAGGAGGAATTCTCTTGAGCCACTCCTATGATGTAAGATCCATAGTGAAGCGTCAAACGCTGCCATTTGAACATCGCCTCATTCAGTATGTCCTCATCATATCATTGCTTTACTCAGCTTACTTATCTACAACAGGCTTAGTTCCAGTGTTTCAAAATGCTTTCTAATCGTGGTTCTCGCAAATCTTGCGATTTTTTTTTACCTAATTTTACATAGACTGCTTTAATGGCATTGATCTAAATCCGGATCGGTAAAATAGATGCTGGAATGTTAGTGATGAGTGGAACATACATGTTTTTGAGGCTGAAACTAAGGAGTGTTCTATTTGTGACATGCTTGATGCCTGTAAAGTGCACTTTGTAGTTCAGTGGCCATTTGTTAACGTCTTTCAAGAACTATGGTGAAGGTTCAGATCACAAGGTCACCAAGCCAAGCAGACAGCACTCAGACTTCAAAACACCGGGTAACCTGGCCAGACATGGTTCCTGGACTTCAAAGCACTGGTCAGTGGGCCAATCAGAGTACTTAGGCTTCAAAGCGCTGGTTCTGCTGGCCAATCAGAGCACTCAGACTTCAAAGCACTTGGTCAGCTGGCCAATCGGGTCAATTGGGGTTCAGAGCGACAGAATTTTTTTAAAAAAATGTCCAGGTACTTAAAACTGTTTTAAGATCTACTGCAGGTGGGTGTTGATGCACTTAAACGTAACCGCAGTGTGTAATTTCAGCTGCATCTGCCAGCTTTTCTGTGTCTAGGTTGGTAGAAAATTGTGCTAACAGCCAAAAGGCTGAGGGTTTGAACCCCACAAGAAGAACTGATTCAATGGATTTGTTCCTGGAAATGTAAATCTCTTTGGATAAAAGCTCTTGGCAGATTTCTAAATGTGTTTACCAGCAGCTTTTGTTCTTTTTAGAGGAGTAAGCTGTTGTGCTTAAGAATAACAAAAACTTTTAACCCTTAGAAGTCTCTGCACGCAACGATGCCAATCACAGCGGCTGTTCTGAATTAAGAAGGAATGATTTCATGAATGTGTTTCAAAAAGGTTTTTAGTTTTTATATTTCTAGATTTATATGAACATTGCAAATTAGGTCATAACTCTTTTAAAGTAATTATTAAAATGTGAGAAAATGCGCGATCTGCAATGGACTGGCGACCGGTCCAGGGTGTACCCGCTCCTTTCGCCCGATGTGAGCACCAGCAGACCCATGTGACGCCGAAAAAATGAATGTGTGATTGTCTTTAGGTTCATTTTACGGACCCTAACTCGGTGCCATCAGTGCCCACTTGTGGTGAAAGGAGGGATACTCGTTAGAAGTATAAAACTTGTGATATGGCTTGAGTTCTTAGAATTTCTGGAATTCTAAATGGAACTTTTTGAAATGGAACAAAAAGTGCTTGGAACAGTATAAGACTTAGGGGAGGTTTGTCTGGTTTTTTGGTACAATTTTCAAAGACGTCTTATTCTGTCTCAACCCTTTATTTTTGTGATAGAGCACTGTTCTTTCTCAATTTTTGAGATTTTTGCAGTGAAAAAATTACAACTGTAATAATCTATGACTAAAATGTAATAAAATTTCAGGTTTGTTGTGGAATTATTGTGTAATTTAATGAAAAAAATATGTCAAAAAAGAAGGTTGGGTTCTACTAAAAATTATATCAAGCAAAATGGTTTTAAAAGTAATTTATTAGAGCAAATTACTAAGTAGTAAAAACCCTCAAAAAGGCCCAGGACGTCTAAGGGTTAAAAGGAAATGCATGAAATAGTATTTTTAAAGTGTTTATGGAGCTTGTATTGTGTGCTTCGCTTGACGAAAATGTCTGTGGTCATCATGAGAACCTGGTATTTTCAAACATCTGAGGAGCACTATGTGTGCAGAGATTGTAGAGAGCCTTTGATGCCAATCGGGCACTGCTTTCTTTCATCATACATATATGGCATGCATCACGAGGTTAACATTCTGCCTGAAAGCCAAGCACTCTGACAGAGTTTTGCTTTATTTGAAAGTTCTCATGTTTGAACCCAAGCATAGCACCTTTCAGACCCTGGAAATACTCTGCTGAATCACAACATTCTAATTAGTTGAGCGTTGCATTTATTTTATTGTTTTAACATATATTAACCAGTAGGTGAATATGCATTTTTTGTTACTTGTATCCCTTTATTCAATTTGAATGGAAAAAAGTAGGAGTGGTGATTTTGTCGGTTCTTGAATAATCGATTCCAACGTGCACAGAGTGAGTTCTCAGCCAAACAATGACAAACACAGTCATGCATTGATTGCGTCAAAAATGCAGCCGTTTTAATATGAAAGGCACAATATGTACATTATTCTTTTGAAATGAAGCTGTTTACATCATTAGTTGGTGGTGCCTCGAGCATTATTAGTTTGTTGTGTGTTCAGGGGAAAGCAAGTGTGTTCAATGATGTTTGCTACTAAAGTTAGATCATTGTTTGAAATTAGGACATTTTCCAATTAGGTTTACAAACCCTTGGGATATTTTAGGAACAGGTACTGTATTGGCAAAAGTCTTCACTCACCTGCCTTTAGATGCATGTAAACATGACATTGCATGCTTGATACTTAGGGTTTTATGTGATTTGATTTATTTGGGCCATCTCAAAGTGTTCATACAAAGAAATTGTCCAAACCATCACAAGACTACAATCGTATTTCTTAAAACCTGTTTTCATTCTTTGGCTTTTAACGTTTTAATGTTTGTTTGGTCCCCTGTTTGTCTTATTAATGTGTGTGTTTTACTTTTGGACTGTTTGGACTCTTTCCTTTTATAGTTGTTTCAAACTCATATTTTATTTCTTCTAGTTATTGTTTCTGTGCAGCACTTTGGAAACTCCTATGTTTAGAAAATGTGCTATATAAATACAGTGGATTGGATAATCTGAAGGCTGTGTGAAGTTTACACTGTTCCCGTACCTTGAGTTGCAGAAATGCACCTCCAAATAAAAGGTATTATTATTTTTACGGTCAAAAGCTTCTAAATTGCTATCATAGCTGAGATGCGGTAACTCCCAGTGTTAAAACTCCTCTGTGGAACATCTAATAAACTTCCTATTGCCGTACCACACTAGAATTCACCGAGCTCCTGAGTGCACCCCATTCTTTCACAAAAACAGACCTTTCACAAACCTGTGATTAGAACGTCTAAATGTGACTGTGTAAATAGGTGAGTGAAAACCATTGCCAATATAGTGAGTGCAGGTACAATGTAAAATATATCCCTCCGGGATGTTTCTATTTATTGTGCTTTTTACTAATGAATGAATGTCAAATATTCAGTGTCACATGATCCTTTTTGCATTTGAATTCTTCCTCCTTCCTGTTTTCTGTGAGTGTAGCAGGTGTTTGGTGTAATGTCTGGTGTGAAGCATCATGCTGAGCCGCTGTGAGGGGTCTGTTTCTTCTTGTTGCATGTTGTGATGCACAGAGGACATCCTGATTATATCTCTTTTGCTGAAAACGCAACTGAGCAGAGAATCACAAAACACACTGTTTAGTTTCAGAACTTGTTTGTTTGTTCTGGTGCATTTATATATATATGTACATTATTATATATAATATTAACAATATTACCAAAACAATCCTATTTTGGTTTTTTAAAATGCTGTTAGAAGTGGAATTCCCCTTTGAATCGACAGTGAAACTGAGGTGCATCTTAACTTGCATCCTATTTTATATTTGATAAACAATGCTTGTATCTTAGTTATTTCAGAATGAATCATAGGTTTGCCTTTATCTTTTTTTTTTTTTTACAAATGTACGCTGCAAAAAAACTTCTTAAGAGTCAAGCCAAATTGAGGCAAGATTTCTTAAAAATAGTAGAAATGTCAAGCTGACAAAAAAAAGCTGTTTGGAAAGTAAAACTGCATTGAAACTAGAAGATTTGAACTTAAAACGAGGCAAATTGCGTTAAAGTGTCCTTAAATCAAGTCAGTAACAATATGATTTGGTCTTAATTTTTTTAGGGAAAAAAGCATTCATTCAAGAATAGAGATGCAGTCTTAAAACGTATTTTTAATCTTCTTTAACTTTTATTCTTTTTTAGTTTTGTTTGTTTTGATTTTTGCATTTTTTCGAGAGAACAGTATAGACAGACAGGAAGCGAGTCGGAGCGAGGTACACACTGAGAATGTATCCACTTGCTCGGGATTCGCACAACATAAGTGTCGAGTGCACTGTCCACCACACCGCAGCCCTCGAGTTTTTAGTTTGTAAAAACATGTCCAATTATAGGAAAAAACAACTTAAGAATGTTTAGCTTAGTAACTGGAACCAGGAAAATTGGTAGTCTTAAAACTACATATTACTGAAATAAATCTCTTTTTGTGCTTAAAACTAGTCTTAAAATTATTCTTTAAATTATCTTATTTAAAAAAAAATTAAATCATTGACATACACCGGAACTTAAAACCAGAAATAAATTGTTTTAAGATTTTTTTTTTTTTTTCACAAGCATTTCATTCTTGTTTAAAAAATTCCATTGTCAACTTTTTGCTTAAACAAAGAGGATCACAAATATATTTAAGCATTTTTCTTGTTCTGAAAGGGGTGTTTCTTATCACTACTTTATATTCATTTCTTAAAATCCGTAGTATTCTTGAAATAAGGATACGTTCTTGTTTTAAGTTTAGTGGCAAGCTTTCTTGATTCAAGCCAATATATAGTAATAAAATCATATTTTCTCAAAATAAGCAAAATTCCCTAAAGTCTAAACTAGGCATTTCTATTTCTATTTATATAGTGTATGATTATTTATTATCGCATCCTTTTAAAAAATTGGCTCTTTCCTTGTTTGACCTTGTTTTGCTTCTCTCTCTTATCTTATCCTTATAAGGTGGTTTTCTCATGCTTCCTAGTTCGGTCTCATGATATCCTTCTTCATCTGCAGCTGGGAGAGTCTACTCTGGAGGGCTAATCTATTTGGAGAGAAAAAAAAAAGCGTGTCTTAATTTACTCCGAACCAGGATGACTTCCTTCTGTGTTTGAATGCTGTTTCCTGTTTGGCTGATTGAAGTGTTCTTGCAAACCCCATAGGTTTTGTTTACATAGACCACCTTCCCTATGGACTTTTCTCCAGGAGGTGATGCATTGTTTTCCTCGGCGCTCTTCATTTTGCCCATTAGAAGCAATTGTGCAGTAATCCATTGCTAATAAGCAGAAGATGCGATCTTTAGCCGTCTGAGCCCAAGGCATTGATCGCTAAAGGAGAGCTGGTCACAAACCTCAGCTCTTGAGTTGTTCCCTAGAAACCCTGTCTGGAGGCTCTCTCTCACTGCATCAACAATCACAGGCTTAATGGATTCCTTCCAGGTGAGGAGAGCCAGCTGTGGCTCCACTGATAAAAAAGGTTCTCCTCGTCATGCGTTTATTTATTTGTGGTAAAAGCGAAAGAAGTGAGTTTTTTTTTCAATAAATGCACAAATAATTGATTTATTGACATGAAATTTACATTTTTTTTATTCTGACCTTGGCTGCTTGTTGCCAAAATGGGCTCCAAAACAATTTCTCTGAGCAAGACAGGCAGACAGAGAGGGAGAGAGAGAGAGAGAGAGCCTCTCATAAAAAACACGACTGATACCAAAGTATGCACAAACTTGCCCGAAGCCCAGATTGAAGATGATTTGAGCACCATGTCATCTGCTAGAGCACATCCAGTAGCTTTTATCAAGTGCAATTTGAACCCAGCTGTCCACCATGAGATTTTAATACACTTCCTGCTCTCCCATGCATGTTGGGGATGCCTCATTTCCATTTCCAGCAGGACAGCATCTGCCCACGCTGATGCCCCGTGTTGGTGAGGAGGTTTACTCCTTGGAGAGTTTATTTCACTCTTACATCACATTTCATCATAAAAGATGTTTGAGAAGCAACTTCAGGTTAAAAATGAAGAGCATCATCCAAATTCTGAAGGATCGTGTGACACTGAAGAGTTTCTGTGAGGAATATTTACTATGCTTTTAATGTAAATTTTTAAGTCTTTTGGAGAGCCCCGGTTGTTAATTTGCACAAACACAATAACTGCACAAGGTCTTTTCTAATATCAGCTCTTAAAAGTGTTTGTATTTCATTGCTGCTTTGTCAGTTCTGCTTGTTTGATCGTCCTGTGATTGTGCAAGTTTGGCGAAGAGTGGTCTAGAATTGTGCATAAGTGCATTTCCACCGCGAGAGACGGAATCTAACAACAAAAATAACTTTGTGTGAATTTATTTCTAAATTACTGGGTCAGAAAAATTTGGTACAGAAAGTTTTGGAGGTCAAACAGTTCCTGTAGTTCTTCAGTAAGGTGTGCACACACTGCCGGAGAGGTTTTGGCCCACTCCTCTATACTGATTTTCTCTAGATCGATCAGGTTTTGAGGCTCCCTCCAACGATTTTTCTTTTGGATTTAGGTCTGGAGGCTGGCTAGGCCTCTTCTATGCTTCTTACGGAGCCTCTCCTTGGTTTTCCTTGCTTTGGTTTCCATGGTGATTGTCATGTTGGAAAACCAGCCACGCCTCATCTTTGAGGCTCTGAAGGAAAGACTACTCTGAAGGGCTGACTTAACCAGGGGAACCTTCATGTTTTTAAATCAGACGGCTTTTGTGTTTTACTGCTTGTAACCTTGGAAACTGTCATCCAAGTTCTCTTCACATTGTAGTTACAACCCCCCCCCCCCCCACAGTCATCCTCCAACAGTTGCTCTTTTTTCACAAACTGCTTTAAAATTGCCCCATGCCCTTTCCAGCTTTGTGAAGGTCTACAATTTTGTCTCTTGTGTCTTTTGACCGCTCTTTGGTGTCTACTTGGACTTCTGATCAATTGTGGGATCTTTATGACAGCTAACGACCTCAAACAGGTTCTACTAAATTAGATTTCAGGGCGGAGAGTAGCTGCACTCTGATGTGAGTAGCTGCACATTTCAAAGCATTAAAACAGGTATTTGACCCAATACTTTCTAACCCAGTAATTTCAAATAAAAGTGATTTACAGGTTTTAATTTATTTTTATTTCCAGACACTGGAAAATTCTAGACCCCTCAATGATTTCTAAGTAGGAGAACTTGAACAATCACTGAGTGGTCGAATACATATTTACCTCAATGTATGTAGCTTTTGGTTTGCACAACCCTGTGAGGAGCACTTGTAAATACTGTAATGAATGTCTAGAAAGATTTAAAAGAATCATGAATGTAGACTACACCATCACACACACGTTTTGATAGCATTGTATATTCCTATGATTGCTGAATGAAGGACTTCACTAATATCAAGTCCTAGTTGACTACGGGGACCAATGAGAATCCTCATGTCAAAGCATCAGAGCATGTCTATTGCCTTAATAGTTTTGGAAATTGTCTCTGTTTTTTTTTGTTTTGTTTTGTTTAAGGTATACTTTATATATATTATATGAAATGCAACCAGTAAACGTTTGTGATGCTGTAGTGTTTTATGGATTTTCAATGTTAAAAGTGACTTAACTGTGTTTCATTAATGATCCATTAAATTGTGTCTGATATGTGTAAAATTATGTTAGATTTGAGTATGATTGGATTTTGAAAGTGTTTGACGTACTAGCTAAATATTTAACAAAATTATGCCTTAGTTTGAAATAAAATTATCTAAAATGTCATTTTATATTTATACAGCTTTACTGTGATTAATATTCCTTTGACTGTTTCAAAAATAGTTTAATGAAGAGCCTCGAACAGTCACAAAATTCTTTGATTTCACCTTCAGGCCTTTGAATAGAAGTGTTCTTTTTAAAGTGGTCATGAACTGTTTTGTTTTATTTGGACTGTTAGATTAAATGAATATTGCAAGTTTTACACCAAAAAAAAAGTTTAAATTGGGATGAACAGATGTTTCATCCTGAATGATTAGTCAATTTCCGGGTTGGCTTTGTCACTTAACTAAAGCATAAACTAAGAAAGGAAAAATATTATAAATTATTTACACAGTGCAATATTTTGAAAAATCATTTTAATAACATTAATAAATGTGCAGATTAGATTGATTGACACCAAGGATTACTCAAGGTCGCAGATGTCTTAATTTTACAAACTCATTTAAAGTAATGCATAGTTTAGACTCAGTTAACTTGAACTTTAGCATTGTTAAATGGGGAGATAAGCTTAATCAATTCCTGTCTTTGAACACAGGAGGCAGATGTCTCTCTGATGCACATTTTGCCAAAAACGGGATAAAAAAAATCAAACGAATATTTTACTTGTGACTAAAAAAAATGTACCGTATATAGAACGATGGTTTATCACGTACACTCATACATGCAGCAAAAGTGGACCGCGCTGTCCACAAACATAGACAAGGGGAAGACGGGTCATATTGAGAGGTAGTATTTTAAAAACAGCAAATATGTACGTTGGCAGAATTCGATAAAAAAAAAAAACACCCCACTCACACTTCAAAGAGGGGTGGAGGAACATGGTGGTTGTATGCACCAAAGGATGAACAACTGACACAGCATTAGTATCTTTAAAAAAATAAAGAATAAAAAATAAAATCTTTGAAAAAAAAAGATTATTCACAGAAATTGCTGAGTAATTTCTCCCCTTCTTTGACCAAACCTTGATTGTACAAGAATCCACAAAAAAAATGAAGAAAGAAGACGCACACATAATTAAATAGATAACGTTATCCACTCTTTCAGCACATCAGAATTTGATGGTAAGCTGCATAAATATTGATGTTATCATGCCCCACCTCTGAGCCTATCATGGCAATTCTGCGAGCCATCTTTAGAAATTGGTTACAGCCTGGGTAATCTGTACTAGTGTCTTATGTTCCTTATCAACAAAAATGGCGAGTGTTGGTCAGATGGATAGGCTCTGCTTTCAGTTAGGGCTAACAAATATAACATTTTACACCAGTGAATTTCTGAAAAAAGTGATGTTAAAGTTATAATTCCATTCTCCAAACTGAACTGTTTCACATCTTCAACTGATGTCATTGAGTACTGATGTATGTGTCAGGGGTGTAGAGCGACACTCTGCTTGTGATACAACACATACCTCAATGTTTTGTCTACGATACGATATGCATCATGATATTTTACAACCATCCTTGGAGAAATGATAAAAATAATAATTTGAAGAGTTAACAACAAAGCTAAGAAGGTTTGGGTATTTGATACCATCCATCCAGTAGGGGGCAGTGATTTTTTACTCTAAGTAATGGAGAGAAATAGCTTCTATAATCTGTTTAAAATGTGAGGATAATTTTCTCCAAGTAAATATTACATAAAACAAGAAGAAAAGGTAAAGAAGTTTCAGAAGTGACTAAAATTTCAAATCGAAGCAAATACACGTCAGCTTTTTTTGCTCTCTTCTTGCGCTCGTCTTATTTCATTTTAATGAACTCCTACAGTATTTTTTTTTTCGTTTAGTGTTATTTTGTAAAAACCTGTGATGTTTGTTTTTTGACGGAAAACCGTGTAATTAATTTGTGCATTTTTAAATTGATGAACAGCACAACGCTACTAAAATGGATAATGAACTTAGTTTGTCAGTTCATGTCCTCTTTAGGAACATTTCCACTCAAACATTTATTTATTATATGTAAACTGTTTTAGTGATGTTATCACCTTTACCAACAAAAGGAATTTTTATTGTTACTGGTGTACTCCATTCTAGAGCTACATGATGATCTTTTATAAAGTGTGCCGTTTCTCTATTATATTGCTTGCAATGATTATTTTAAAGATTATTGTAAGGTTTACTGACATTATTTTTATTGAAATACTGTTGATCTGACGTCCACTTTGATATGTTGCCTCTTGTATAAGTGTGCTTTATCTGCAACTGTGATGCAAGAAAATAAAAGTGTTAAAAAAAGGCTTTGAATTATCTCCGGTTGTCATCTGTTTACGTCTGCATCCACGTTTGAAAGGAAGTAGCTGCTTCTGTCGCTCATGATGAAATGGGGTCAAATGATGCAGTTAACTGAACAAGCCTCTGGACTCAGTTTGTTTGGTAGCATATGGCGAAGAATCACCGAGCAACACTCACAGTGAAGTTCTCTTAAGAGAAGAGTAGTTCCGAATCATTCATGTGTGCGCTGGCACTTAACCAATCTGCTGTAATTCCAATTAGAGACTAATCCCTAGCTTGCTGTAGATAACTCTTCAGGAGTAACTTTTCTCTCTCTCCCACATGCTCTCTCCTCTCTCTGTAAACAAAGAATGCAAATGTACAGAGAGCAAATATTCTGTGCTATCAATTAAACCTGGTAAGATTGGGCAAGCAACAAGGCTCAAGGTAGTTATACTGCATCAACAAGGACAAAGATTTCAAATCAGACCAGTGTTTCAAGGTGTGCTGTTCAAGATCCTTTGAGGAAGCACAAAGAAAGAGGCTTTTACGGGGAAGTGGTCATCTTGTGCAGCAGATGCAAGACACATCAAGCTAATTACACAGCATTGTCATCGAAGCTGGCAGAAAAGCAGTGGGACCCATGTACACATAGAGACGTCTGGTCTAAAGTGGTCTTCATGGAAGAATTGTAGCCAAAAAAGCCATAGTTCAGATGTGGTTCTAGGATAAATGATTAAAGTATACACAAAAACACGCGGTGCAGGAAATTGCAGCAGGTGCTCTGGACTGGACAGTTGTAGCAGAAGCTGGAGAGCGGTACAATAATGAATGTTGTTGCAGTGTATTGATTTTATGGAAATGATTTGTGGGTGAAAATCCAAATAATTATTTTTTTTAACATTTCTTCACAGTTCTAGGAGCTGCCTGGATTTAATTGGCTCTCTCATTCGGTGCATGACCAATTATACCATATTATAATTCGCTAATAAGAATACAAGTACTGCTGCACTTCTTCTGTTTCTGAGAGGCATCTAATGATCCATTAGAGGAGCTTGACCTGGATTTCATACACAGATTACTCTAAAGAAAGAGTGGTTGACAGAGCAAAAATACAAGTTTCGGCAACCTAACGTCCTTCTTGTGCTCACATCAAAGTTTATTTTTTTTCTGCTTTTCCATACAATATTTTGTGCATTTTTTCTAATTTATATATAACTCCTATATTCAAATTAAATAAAATATTTAGTAGCTTATTGATTGCAATCTATGAATGACTGCTCTTTTACCAGGGGGTTTATGCACGAGAATTGTGCTATGGTTATTTCATGCAAACCAATAGCAAACAGGTAAAAGGTAGTAAATGCAAATGAGTAAAAAGAAAAATGAAGTCCACATGACCTTGTCATTTGTTCAGCTGCTGGCATTGACAGGCGAGAAAGCAAGAGGTCAACAATATAAAAATTCATGAACAGATATTTGTGCCACTCAGATCCACAGGAGGAGACAGAGGATACCAAACCCGATCAGGTGACACTGGTTACTCTCCGAGTTCTTGTGATTCCAAGAGTGGGATTAGCCTGGAGATGCTGAGAAGACAAGGTATCTAAGGTCAAGGTGAGTCTGGTACAAATACTCAAGGTCTTTTTCAAACCATGAGGAACAGATACGTTTCATGCTTGAAAGACCAGACTGTAGTTTATAATTTATTAATGACGGGTGCCATTTCTGTCCTTGGGGCTTTATATGTAATAATAAGCATTAAATTGCTTCATAAATACATTTTATTACTAGGCAAAGTGTACTACATACTATTCTTATTCTAGAACATTTAAAATATTGATAAAAATGTGGTAGAAAAAAGTTCAGTAGTGTTAGAGGATTGTGAAACAAAACCCATGCAAAAATTTGGAGATTTACAAAGAATGAGCTGCAGCTGGGGTCTGGGCTTCAAGAACATTTCTATAGAGAGAGGATTGAATTGCTCTGAGTGGTCCGAAGGTATGTTGTCTCATAAAACAGGGACTCTGGAGGAAGGATGGATGCCATGCTGCATTGCTGCAGTATTTCAGACAAGAGCCCCAATTCAGTAGAGACCGCTGTACATGCTCATCCTTTTCATATGTATACTTTCAAGTGGTTTTCAATGTTTCCAAAAATCATTCATTTTTATAACTCTGAAGCAAAATAAAATTTTTCCCCGGATACTTTTTGAGATTTGTATTAGTAGTCAGTTATCAACATCAAAATGAAAGGTACATTATACAAGCTTCACTTTTTGAGTGTAATTAGAACCAGCACAAGTAAAGTCCAGATTTAAAATGTCTATAGGAACCACATTGTTGCAACTTTTTTGTTGTTTAAATCACTGCTAATCTGTACATCTGACCTAGACACAAATCTAGTTGTTTATTAGTGGAAATCTGTGTTAAACATCCCCATAAATGTACAATTTTAGCACTTTGTTGTTAGATGTGAATGCTCTTAAATGTTGGTTCAAAGTAGTAGCAGTTGTCATAAATGTCAAAATTTGCCAAAGCGTATAATTTGGAATTTGGAACATTCGCAGGTTTGTGTACCTCTGGGCTAAATAAAGGGTTTGATGAGATTCCTTTGCATGGCATTCAACCCCTTCCCTTGTGAATTAAAAGAAAGTAGGCCGAGGAGATATGACATAAAAACACATTAAAATCTAGATCATTTAATATTTACCAAATATATTATAATATATTTACCAAATGCATGTGATCATTGGTTACCGATCTACTGCTTGAGAAAAAAATTCAGATTTTTTTGTTCTCAATCATTATTCGGAAAATGGTTTCTGTGAAAGTTTCTGAGCTTTCAAGTTTTAAGGCTTCGATTTGGTGCATTTTGAGGGTTAAAAAAACAAGTCAGTCTTGGAGCTTCCTATTTTTTTTGTCAATTTTCTGCTTAAATCACTTCATTTTGGCTCATTCTAAGGAAAACAAGGGTCCTGGAGCTTCAAGTGAATGTTCAAATTATAAATACATGCATTTGATGCATTTTTGGCTAAAGATATGTTGGTCCTGGAGAACATTTTCCAAGTTTTTAAGAACTTAATAAAATCTCTGAAACGGTTCTCTCCTCTCTTGGCTCTCAGAAACCACTGCCTCAGAGCCCAGGAGACTCCGCAAGATTCACAGGAGATCCAAGAAGAATGGAAGCGATCATGGAGAGTCGGAAAGTGTGAACCGTAAGACTGACAGGAATATAAGAGCGTGATGTAAACATGGATTTGCATGTATTTTTAGTTGACTATAAATTTACATATACATTTATGTATTTAGCAGGTGCTTTTATCCAAAGCGACTTACATTGGGAGTAAACATGAAGCAGTTTGGTACAAAGTGGATTGATCAGAAGACATACACTTAGAACACTTTCAAGCTAGTGCAGAAAATGAATTCAAATCAGTGCTTCAGAGGGATTTTTTTTTTAATTAGTAAGTGCTCTCGAAAGAGTTTTTATTTGCTTTTTGAAGGTGTAAAGAGATTCAGCTTTTCGTAATGGGACAGCAATGGAATTCCACCAGCCAGGAACTGTGAAGGAGAAGGTCCTGGTGAGAGATTTTTTGCTGCTCTGAGATGGGACCACCAGACGCTGTTCATTTTCTGAATGGAGGTGTCTGGAGGGGGACGTAGAGCTGGAGGAGATTGTGAAGGTATGAAGGAGCGGAGCCTGTGACTGTCCTGTATGTGAGTGTCAAAGATTTGAACTTGATTCGAGCCTCAAAGGGAAGCCAGTGGAGAGAGATGAGGAGAGGGGTGACGTGTGCTCTTCTTGGTTCCTTGAAGATCAGTCGAGCTGCCGAGTTCTGGATCATCTGAAAGGGTCTGACCCCACATGCAGGAAGTCCAGCGAGAAGAGCATTGCAGTAGTCGAGTCTTGATATGACCATTGCTTGGACCAGAAGTTGGGTTGAATGTTCTGTAAGGAGATGTCTGATCTTTCTGATGTTAAACAGGGCGAATCTGCAAGATCGAGCAGTTTTAGCAATGTGTTCCTTGAATGATTGTTTATATCCTAAATTCTTTTGCATGGTATTAATTGTGGTTATAAGCATTCAAATTAAAGCATTCTTTGGATGGTTTGGTGTATTTCATGCAGCTAATAAGTTCATTTAAAGTTAAGTCTCACGTGTTTTATTATCTACATCTTCACTTTCCCGCAGTGGACCCTTGTGGGGTCACTGTCCATGGTCCTGATGTTCTGGAGAGCTGTTATAAATAGCTGTGACTTGGTCTGTTTTCTTTAGATTGTATCTGAACAATCTTCTCAGAAAAGGAGACAGTGGTAAACTGGATCATTTGCCATTTCATTTCCTTGGAGTGAGATATGATCTTTGAGAAACTTCTCCTTTTAGGCACCGAATAGAAAAGTCTGGAAACTTAAACTTTTTTAATCAACATAGATGTGGCCGATTCCATACTTTGGTCTTGATTTGATTTGGGTATAGAAGAGCTTCTGGTACTTTTTTCTTTTTCTTTATTTGGATGTGATTTGATCACATTTGGGGTTGGAGTTCCAGTCACGCACCTGCTTCTGCTTTCTTTTCAGAGTTAGCATCAGAAGCAGTTGGTCTTTATAGCCAGATGTTCCTTTGTGGAACTGCCAATCCAGCACAAACGCCGACATAATCCATCTGTTTGTCTTTGTCTAGCTTCTATCAGAGGAAAGCCTGGTTTTTCACCTGTTGTAGTGGTGGCAAAGTTCTGAAACGGTGAGCAATGTGATGCATGAGCATTAATGAGAAGCATTGAGGTAATTAACTCCAACACAACTGGAGTAAAAAGGGCGTTACGGCCAAGTGTTTTTAACCCTTAGACGGAACCCACCTATTGTTTCATTTTGAGGTCACATATAATATGTAGATATAAAAAGGTTAATAGTTTTTTTTTAAATGTTGTGTTTTAAACAAACCATACAGGCGTTTTGATATAATTTGCAAGGTAATTCAAATATGAAAAAATGCACGACCATCTTTCAGTTTCTTTTACAGACCCAAAATTGACGCCATCAGTGATATTCTAGTGGTTAAAAGAAGGGATAACCCTTAGAAGTACAAAACCTGTGACATGGCTTGTATTTTTCAAAGTTCAAATGGCACAAAAAGTGCTTGGAACAGTGCATATGGTTAAGGGGAGGTTTGCCTGGTTTTTGATACAAATTTGACATGTTTTAACCTTAACTTTGCTTTTTGGATAGATTTATGGATTTTTATTTTGTTTGAACACTTTTGTTTTTTGTTATAAAACATAAAAACTGTTTGTTCTCAAAATTTAAGATATTTTCTGTAAAAGAAAAAGAAATGTACTACTTGGAATCATACTTTTTGTACAAATTCAGGTTTATTGTGGAAGTAGCCTTGAGCAGTGGGCATCCATTCTGGGAAACTGGTGATTGATAAAGTACCAGTGGAGCTGGGGATCGAACCTTCCACTGGTGAATCTCCTTATCCACTGGCCAAGTTACCCATGGCTAAAGTCTTATTGGATGGAAAACCAACTTGTAATTCTGTTTAATACATACCTTTGTTTAGCTAATCATGCTAATGAAGATATTCTCCCGGCATGCATCTTGCTTTTTTAGCCAATTTGTTAAGAATTGTTGGCAAGTGTTTGTTTTTGCTTCAACTCCTTCACCAAAAATAATGCTGTTTTTTTGCATGAAGAGAATCACAGAATCCTTTTACGTCATGAGTTAGATAATTTGATCAGCACTGATTGTTCCACCCTCGAGTCTTGCTATGTTTCTGATTGAAGACATGCTTTCTTTTGTTTTGAATGCTAATGCTCTAGACAGTTCAATACAATGAGAAACCTAAAACAGGGCTTTGTGTATTCCTCAATTGATTTTTTTCCTCCTAATCAAGCTCCACTTGTGCTGTGTAGGGGAAAACTTGTGCAAACCTGAAAGCTTTGCACATTGCAGTATCTACATCCTTGTTATGTTCTATTTGTTCTTTAAGAGGGGGGTTTGCATTCATGTTTGGAATCTATTTTGAGAGCAGGTTCCTCTTTGATAGTGTTTTGTACTGTGCAATTTGGATGAAAAATATTTTAGATATTGCATTTTACCATTGCTGTGTGCATCTTTTGAGGTGTGCTGTGCATCCAGAGGACCAGACTTTGTGCAGATCTGCAGAGAAAAGGAATTGAAGTGGAATGAGAAATTGAAATTAGACAATAAGGGCTCACTGACAAGCGAGCAGATGGTTTCATAATTGGAATTTAGACACTGGGTCTGGAATGAACATGTGTAATTCAATGTGACAAAGAATGTAAAGCATAGCCTGTGATAAATGTATACCTTG
The DNA here is from genome assembly GCA_007224835.1 of Danionella cerebrum. Taxonomy (NCBI): domain Eukaryota; kingdom Metazoa; phylum Chordata; class Actinopteri; order Cypriniformes; family Danionidae; genus Danionella; species Danionella cerebrum. The sequence continues at coordinate 291,212 of SRMA01026527.1, read as the reverse complement.
TGTTTAGCAAATCAACTTAAATATCAATACGTTTGCAATTTCCTCTGGGCTGTATCTATTAATTCATAACATTTTTACTACTTTAAAATGTTCTCTAATAATTTGCCTTTAAAAGAGTTTTTGTGGTAATGCTTGATATCGATAGTACAAGGCCAGCTTCTTTTTTTCCTAAATATTTATTCATTATATTACACAAGAATTACAATTCTGAGCTATTATTTCACAGCAAAAAAAAAACAAAAAAAAACAAAATCAAAAGTGTTGAGACAAAATAAAAAAAATCAGAAATCCCCCCAAAAAGCAAAGCCAAAACAATGTGAAAATTTTATTTAAAAACAGATAAACCTCTCCTAAACCACTGTTCCAAGTACTTTTTGTTCCATTGTGCTTTCTTTTGTGCCACAAAAATACAAGCCATCTCACAGGTATTGTACTTCCAAGGGTTATCCCTTTTTTCACTACTAGATGGCACTGATGAGAGCGATTGGGGGTCTGTAAAGTTATTTTCCAGATTGTTTAGGAGTAGTGCGACCGCCATATCAAGCAATGTTTTTCAACTCTACTAAATCAACCTGGTCTACTTGGTTTCACACAAGAAATTTGAACCATTATATAATGCAATTTTTTGTATTTATTTGATTCCTTTTTAAGACGCTTTAATGAGAACAACTTTATATTGTCAATATACTCTACAGAGTTTTTAACATTTCATTCTAGTGGGGTGCCACATGTTTTTTGGTTTTTTTAGAAAATGCTTGAAAACACTTTCTCAACACTCAGTGTTGAATGAGGAAGACTGGAGGACTCAGGATTCACTGACGAGGAGTTGAGGCAGGTGAGATTCTGCTTTAGGAGGATATGGAGATAGATAAGCAGCAGATGATGACGATGGAGAATAGCCAGCAGAGACCAACAGTAAAAAGAGAGTACAGGAGAATTTGCAAGAACTGATCATGGAGAGTCAGGGGCTGTGAACCGTAGGTCTGACAGATTATAGATGAACCTTTGAAGTGTAAGGGATGGATTGTAAGTGTGCTCTGGTGGACGGATTCATCTGGGTTATCGTCTGTAGCCGAGTTTGGGATTGTGATATTGGTGGCTTGCCGTGTTTCAGCTCGGCTTTCTTGGGAATTCTTGACCCTGACACAGCTAGATCTTTTTCATCTAGTGTTTTTTCAGTTAATTTCTGTTTAAGCAAATACTCTTTCGGTTTTTTATTAGTCTTTTACTTTTCAGTTTTTACTAAACCCACAGTGAGAGGCTTCAGAAGACACCAATCAATTGTATTTTTGTTTTATTTATTAGTTGTGACAAATCTATGACAAATTTTTGTACTTTTATTGTGTGAAACAAATGATTTACTTTAAATTGTCTTAAAATGTTGGACAAGGAAGTCTTATTAAGTAAATCAAATGATTTACTACCCACCTTTGATTGGCCAGAAGCTTGTTGGTAGGGTTCCCCTGATTCCTCTTACCAATAGATGAAGGTTGTCCGTGTCAATCAATGTATTCAGTTGCTACTTTAAATCATTAGACTTTAAGGGACATCTCTTCCTCATTTCAAAATGCCTCGAGGCCAATCAATCGCTGAATTGTCAAAGAGAATGGACAGTGTGTTGCATGGTCTGTCAAAAAAGGGAAAACAAAAGGTTCAGAGCTAATTGGGTGCTAGAGATAAAGCATCAAACATTCCTTACCACTGTTATTTTTTACAAGAACGACCGGGTTTGTTTTGAATTGTGTGTTTCGAAGCTTGCAAATGGTTGAGATGAAAGTGGTCCTTGTCCTCAGATGACTTGAAAAGCTTTCAAGTTTGGTCATTAGTATTCTGACCTTCCATGCGATCTGTGTTGCTCTGCTGCTTAAAATGAGTCCTTCCTCGTGGCTTGTACTTTAGCATCACTGGTGTCCATGCCACACAGAATGATACAGAATGATTTCTGTGAGGAGAACCACTGTTACACCCATTCTGGCTCCTTGACTTTGGCTGCCCAACCAGTAAAGGATCAAGTAGAAGATCCTCACTTTAGTCGTAAATCAGTGCTGGGCGTGGTGCCTTCTTATACCTACCAGCCAGAATTCTGCGCTCAGCCATTCATCACTACCCGCAAGTCGAGCTTTAAGATGGAAGGGGGTGCTTACTGTTCCCACGCACCTAATTTATGGACCTTGCAACCTATACGCCTTAAAGCCTTATCTGAGTTGTATCTGAGGCACTTTTAAATATAAGTTAAAACCACCAACATCACAATCCCATAAAAAAAAAATTTTTTTTAACTGTTTTTTGGGATTGGCTCAAGCTGGAAGGAAGGAAAAAGCATGATTTTTATTATCTGCAGATTGGGTTTAAGTTTATGACCATTTTTTCCCCCTTTTTATGTCGTATTTTATAGCATTTTTCCATTTTTTTGTGTGCTTGTTTTTTGTATGTCTGTTTTTTTTCTAAGTTACCATCTTTATGTCTATGACCGTTGTTTTTTTTCTTTTTATGACAGATTTAATGCATTTTACCATTTTTGTGTGTTTGTTGTTTTTTATATGCCTGTTTTTGTTGTAAGTTACCATTTTATGTCTGTGATCGTTGTTTTTTTTTCTATTTGTGTCAGATTTTATAGCATTGTACCATTTTTTGTGCGGTTGTTGTTTTTTTTGTATTTCTGTTTTTATTCTAATTTACCATCTTTATGTCTATGACCGTTGTTTTTGATGATAATGATTTCACCATTTTGTTTTATGCCTGTTTGTTGTGGTTACTCATTTTACGCCTGTGACCTTTTTTTTTTTTTATGTCAGATTTTAGCATTTTACCCATTTTGAGCCGCTTTATGAGCATCTGTTTTATTCTCACTTTACCATCTTTATGTCTATGACCTTTGTTTTTTTTTGTTTGTTTTTTTAGGACAGATTTAATGCTTTTCACCATTTTTGTGTGTATTTGTTTTTTTGTGTTGTATTTAAGTTTCCATCTTTATATTTATGACAGTTGTTTTTTATGTCAGATTTTATAGCATTTTACCATTTTTTTGTGTGTGTTTTTTTTATATGTCTGTTTTTATTCTAATTTACCATCTTTATGTTTTTTTTTACCTTCTTTATGTATTTACCTGTTGTTTTTTCTTTTTATGCCAGATTTATGCCAGCTAATGTTGAAGTTGGCTGAAGATAAAATATAGATATAGATGGTTTATAGATAAAATACGATTTAGCTCTTGTGCCCTGACAGCAACCCCAACTCATCATGCCCCTCTACCAAACGTCACAGCTGGAACAATGTAGTCAGACAAGAACTGCTCTTCTGGCAAATGCCAAACCCAGACATAATTGGTCATTATGGAGAATGCATCCAGTACTTTTAGTAGCACCAGATTGTTGTTCTTGAGCTAGTCTGTAAGCTACATAAAGTTACCCTAACAATGACATCATTAGCAGTGGAGTTTCTTTTCCATGAGTAGGACTGGAGTAGTTATAAAACACACAGTTGAGGGATGTTTAGTGAGTTTGTGATGTTTAATAAATTGGTTTCTTTGAGTGAATACATTGGAGTCCAGATCTCTGTGGTATTCCCACATTACAAATTACGTATTTCTAACACAAAAGAACCCCTGGGTTTGTAGACGCACTATTCAGAGAATAAATTACCTTAAAACATTTAGTGAAAAGTGTCTCCCAAGTATGTCTTTATTGCTCAATTAATTTTAGCTACTATTCAAAAGCACCTATTATAATTAATGTTTTGTAACACTTAAATTGCTACCTGCCGAGGGGAGCAAGTGCTGGGAAACATAGGGAATTCTTTCCAGCTGAGGGAAGTTCTTGCCTTCTCCCTTTGGTTTATGATCTGAATGCAGAGTTTAATTGCGACTGCATATTTAATGAAGCCGGGCCTGTTGGTTGCTGCATAGCTCATTCTTAGTCTGTTTTAACTGGAAACGTGCATTTTTGTATGCAGTCCTATTGTAAATGAGCCAGACATTATTATACTTTTAATATGCCATCATAAGGAAGTTAGAGGTACTTAGAGATGATGAGCCTTTGAATATCTGCAGGCCATGATCGATTGTGTTTCAGACTCTTCTGGAATTAGTTGAGGGAAATGTCCTTATTACAGCCGAGAAACATTAGGGGAATGGTTCTCATTGGTCTAAATCTGACTGATGGAGTACCGGCTTGTTTGTGTGGTGTGGAAAGAAGAATATTTAATTAAAATACTCTGCTGTGCAATATTTCTGTAATCACGCTGTGCTAAAACTGGAATAAATGATGGATTTGTGGAAAATGCATTACAACGTCGCATAGCAAAACCATTTGCAGCTAATCTCCCTAAAGAGGCCACTTTCTTATTTGACTTTGAACATATTGCTGATGTTATTTTGATGAGTTGCTATGGATCAGCAGATCCATATTTTATTACAGTACGGCGTTTGTTCACAAGCTTGTTTTTCAAAGCATCAGACACCAAAACGATATCTAGGATACAGCACAAGCTTCTGCGGGTACCGGTAATTATTAAAAATCTAAACAATCTAAGAGAAATTTCAACAAACTATGTGTAATTCTTCAAAGTAGCTTTATATGAAAAAGTAAACAAACCTCAGATTTCAAATCGTGATCAGATTTTGTGCGATTGACTGCTCGAACTAATTTTCAAAGGCATCAGGAACACCATTCTACAGAATTTACATAATTTAAAGAAAGTACAAGTAAATAGATTGCTGTATGGACTCTTGGCTTAATCGACATATTCAATGCATTTCCATAAACAAACAAAAAAAAAACTATTAAAATGCTTTTAAAATTTTATTCTAAAAGTTTGCTAGCATTATAGTGAGTTATATTTTTTAAAAACTGTTTAAATAAAAGTGATTTTTAGCCACAGATTTTTTGAAATATTATTTATTGTTATTTATAAATTTGCCATTACAGAAAAGTATGTTTTAAGGGCTTTTATTTACTAATAAACTATTCATGTTAACGTGTATGCGTCAATATTTTTGCAATATGTCAAACACAATCACAAGTTTCAAAAGATAAAATTGTGTCAAAATCTGTTGACATGTAAATGTCATTTCAACAACAACAAAATCTATTAAAATATATTTTTAAAATTCAGTAAGTTTATCAATGCTCGCATTATAGTGAATCTGTCAAAATAAAACATTTGACTGTTTTTAAAACATTCTACAAAAATACAAGATATTTTTCACAGAACAAAAAAGTGATTAGAGCCACAGATTTAAAGAAATATTATTCATTGTCATTTAATTTGTCATTACAAGAAGAATTGTAAGGGCTTTTTATTTACTGAAAAACTATTTTGTATATGTATGTGTGTCAAATACAATGTTTTCTGTAATAAAAATGTATTACAGTCAAGTCCAATTCTTTTTAATTTGACTGTGTGATCAGAATAAATCCAAGATGGAGAAGTTTGTTTTGGTTGATGCTTTAGTTTGAACCGTTCATGAGGAGAACAGTGATCGACTGTAGCTTTTGAGTTATGAAATTTGGGGAATGACTTTTTTGCTTATTTTTTTCCATATTTGCTTATTTGCTGGAGAGAGACAACCTCTGTGATTGTTGGTATTGATTCAAAGCTCTCACAGATTGAACGGACTACAGTTTAGTCTATCGCCTTCAAACATGCATTGATCTGTTTGGATTGAATATTTTCGGTTCATTAATCTGTTTCAACTTTAAAATACAAGTCCTCTTTATTTTTTTACCTGTACCAGTTGATAAATGTACTGTAAAAAAATGTTGCATGATCAAATCAAAGTTGGATTGTTGCAGCGTTTTTTCTCAATTAGTCATGCTTTCAATACGTTCTTGGATTTGTAACAAATGGAAAAATCCAGATTTAACCATTAACCATTGTGCCGCACACTTTCATTGAAGGTTGAACATTTTTTATTTTATTTTGCAGCCCTTTGCTAAATATCATTTAACAGTTTTTTTTCACCGAATATACACACAGCACCCCAAACCGACAGAAAATCCCAGATCTGTTCACATTTTGAGATAATATCAAATAGTCCTAAGTATTCAGACGTTTAACCCAGGTGCTGTATATTTCTTCTGAACATCCTGGAGATGGTTTTACAGCTTCATTTCAGTCCCGTTTTGTTTGAGTATACTGATTGGACTTGATTAGGAAAGCCACACACAATCTATATAAGACCTCACTGTCTCACAATCTCAGAGCGAATGAGAATCATGAAGTCAAAGGAGCTGTCGAAGAGCTCAGAGACAGTATTGTGGCAAAGCACAGATCTGACCATGGTTACAAACAATTTCTGCTTTAATGAAGGTTCCTCCATAATCATTAAATGAAAGACGTTTGGGATGTTGGACTAAAGTTTCTGTATATTCATATTCCTATCTTTGACCTCAATCTGTACCTTGATCTGTTGTACTTTAATTAATGTCAGGATACCTACAAAGTATCTGCTTTGAGAAAGACCTGATCTCAAATCGCTAAAGCCATTATGTTTACATGAACGTTTGTTGAACTTAAGGAAGGCACCAGAACTAACTTCAGATAAGATGAAGTTAGACCGGTTTCCATCATACACTTTAAGCGAGCCGCACAAAAGATTGAGCCATCTGTTCAGTCGGAGCTCTCTGAATGGAGGGCCTGAGTGAATGTCTTGATTTGCGGAGTAGATAAGAACTCACTTTATGTTCCGTCTCGGGTCAGGAAAGTGTCAGAGATTCCAATATATTTCCTCTTCTTTCCCAGCTCTATAAGGATGCATTCAATATGCTTTTTGCTCAGCAAAACCCACTCTCCACGAGCTGATAAAGCAAGCTGAAATGTTTGTAGAGTTGAGGGAATAGGTCTAAATATAGGACAAAACATTTTCTAAATGTAATTAAGGAGTTTATGAGTATCCGTCCGGTAAATGAACACAATATTGACTGTCTAGCACCCAGTACGTCTATGTGAAAAAATGGATTTAGGGCTAATTTACAATCTAACATGTTGATTTGCATACATCCTTTAAGTTTAAGATGTACGTTCTTGTAGTTTCAAAGTCCAGCACACATTTATAAACAAACAATGATATATCCTTTGTTCATGAATAAAAATATGAATAAAAAGCCAAGTCCAATTCTAGGACGTTGGAGTCCGAGTCCAATGCAGTTTGAGTCCAAGTCAAGCAGAAAGATTTCAGTGTCTGGGTCCGGTTCCAAGTCAACTCCAAAGATTACAGAATCTAAGTTCAAGTCCAATGCAGTTCGAGTCCAAGTCAAGTCCAAAGATTTCAGAGTCGGGGTCCAAGTCAAGTCCAAAGACTTTAGAGTACAGGTCTGGCACCAAGTCTGAGACCAATACAGTTTGAGTCCAAGTCAAGTCCAAAGACTTTAGAGTACAGGTCTGGCACCAAGTCTGAGACCAATGCAGTTTGAGTCCAAGTCAAGTCCAAAGACTTTAGAGTACAGGTCTGGCACCAAGTCTGAGACCAATACAGTTTGAGTCCAAGTCAAGTCCAAAGACTTTAGAGTACAGGTCTGGCACCAAGTCTGAGACCAATGCAGTTTGAGTCCAAGTCAAGCAGAAAGATTTCAGTGTCTGGGTCCGGTTCCAAGTCAACTCCAAAGATTACAGAATCTAAGTCCAAGTCCAATGCAGTTCGAGTCCAAGTCAAGTCCAAAGATTTCAGAGTCGGGGTCCAAGTCAAGTCCAAAGACTTTAGAGTACATGTCTGGCACCAATTCTGAGACCAATGCAGTTTGAGTCCAAGTCAAGTCCAAAGACTTTAGAGTACATGTCTGGCACCAATTCTGAGACCAATGCAGTTTGAGTCCAAGTCAAGCAGAAAGATTTCAGTGTCTGGGTCAAGTTCCAAGTCAAGTCTGAAGATTTCAGAGTCTAAGTCCAAGTCCAATGCAGTTTTAAAATGCTCATAGGTCATCTGAGATTTATTAACAGCAGATGTCTATATAGATAGAGACTATCCAGATCTTATCACCAGTCCTCCTTGATTCTTTCCAGTGCAACGGTTAGTTCACCAGTCCTGAGTAATGCCACTTGATGCTATCGCTTGAGGAAGAAATGTCCTCGCAATTAGAGGCCAATTTTGGTTCCAACAGCTCTTGATAGAGGCGTCCGCAGGAGAAATTAAAACTGAATACGACTGGAGTGATGTGGAATGAAAGCATACTGTGAAGTGATCATGTAAGTGCTTCTGATCTGACGCATCAAATAGATTTCTGTTATTTCATGGATGTGTTACTTTGGAGTATTCAATGGTGTTTGTATGTAAAAAACACTCAAACCACTATTAATCTAAAAGCAACGGCATGTGGTTGCTTTAATTTTATGTGAGGAGTGCAGACGCAAACACCTCCTCTCTCACATCCCGTTTCTTTTGAAGAGCCTTTTACAGGCTTATAAGGATATAAGAAATTACCTTTATACACAATGTCATATGCCTTCACCTCTTGCCTTTGTTTATTTCTTCTCGATTTATACAGAAGGGTATCGTCATGAGAAAGTTGAATCACATCTCGCCAGTCTAATTATGGTTTGTCTCTCTGAATGTCATCACAACCCACATGCCCATTATGCTGCAGTTCGCATGACTGGAATACACATTTTGCACCACTTGCAGGTGTCAAAACAATGGCAAGATAGTATTATACTGAATGCATTCATTTCATAAAAATAAAACTGTTTAGTTGAAACATTATTTTTATTTGGCAACAGTGCAATCTTCACTGGCCTTTGCCAGCTCATAGTCACATAAGCTACGTGTGTATTTAACAGAATGCAGCATCTTTTTTGTGTGAATTCCAAGTGGATAACAAATGGTTACAATGAGTAAATAAGCTCAAAATGCTAATTTATTTTCCCTCAGTAACCTGCAAACAGCTGCTGCTGCTGCAGTGATTCAGTGAAAACCATTTATTCAAAGCCATTTTATCTCACTGTATATTTTAGATTTGTGATATGATGGTTGATGGATGTACCAAATTGTTTGTTAATAAAGTTCCCTTTCAGTCATTCCCTTAGACGTATATTCAATGATTGACTATGGGACAGATAGAGGGTCCAGTCCTCTCCAACTAATTGCAATGGGCCAATGAAGCACTACACTCTTCCTGTTTTTTCTATGGAGCAAACCACATCCTGGCAACTTTGACCCTTGAGCTGAAGATAAGTACTTCTTACTTGCATTCAGGCGTCGTCGAGAGCTAAACCAGACAACACAGCCGCCATACCGCAACAGTATTACAGGCCAACCTGTAATAGTTCCAGTTCAGTTCAACCAAATTCTTGCTGTGAAAGAGCGTTCACCTCTTTTTAAAGATGCGCCATGGGCAGAGTTCGCGCTGGAATGAGAGGTGTGTTGAGTGTTAGCATGTTAGCATAGCTCTCATGCAAACTGAGTGTGTGCATTTTACAAAAATTAATGTTGACTCCCACTTAAACTTTTTGCTTCATGTTAATGGAAAACTGTGAGTAAAAAATACATTGATAATGTAATAATGATAAAAAACAACCAACACAACATTGATAAATGTGTTAATAAAACAATTACATAAAGGGTTTTTTTGTTGTTTGCTCCAAGTTTATTTCTGTGGGCAGAGCTCTGCTTCTCACCCTTTTTGGCAGTTGTTTGGTGAAAGGACAATTAAAAACAAGTGTCACTCTTTTTTCAGAATAGGCTCAAATTGCTGGTAGAGCAGTTATTTCTTAACTGTACAATCTGTTCCAGTATTCACTTTTACTATTCCATTAGCTGTTATGTCAGAATGGTTATGTATAGTTTCTGAGTTTTTAAATGAGTTAAAGGTTTAAAACCCTTTCAAATGTCTGTTTTATTAAAAATGGGCGGGGGGGTCACAGATGGGGAAGGGGCCACCTGTGCTATCTAGTAGCAACTAGTATCTCAAGTTTTACAAGAGCGAATTGACTCCAGTTTTTGTTAATGAATTAATATATTCATGCACGAATATCATAGCTTTTTATTTCGTCAATCATGGCTTCTTTTAGATGTGCATCACAATGTGTTTTCATTCCAAATGTTTCACAGTCATCTTGTGTGGCAATGCTCAAGTTTATTATGTGTGTTTGAAGATAGAATCCCAATCCATAATCATTCCAGACTCAAGTGTGTGAGTTAACAAAAAACAAAAGATACCACAAGGCACACGTTGTTAGTCTCATCCGAATTGTTTCAAAATCAGCCCGAGGTTTCTCAACAGTTGGCTGTCTGAGAAATGATTGAGATGCAAACAGTTTTTGAGAGTAAAATCCATTCTCTCATCCAAATATTGATCAATCACTACTGCTCATCTGTTGCAGACAGCTTAGTATTGTTGGACATCTTTTGTTTTATAGAAACATGCCAAGCCTACGCTAAACATGCTGATGTTAGAAATGCCAAAGCTGTAAATCACCTCATGCAGAAGAATCCAGTTCAGTGGTGGGTCCCTCTCTGTTATAAGCCCCTCTCTGTTCAGATTCATTATGAGAGAAAAGCTTGAGCTACGGTGAAATCTATTAAAATTAGATAAAGAATGACAGAGGCTTAACTCACTGTGCATTGCACCGCATTTGGGGAAAGAAAGAAAGATACGTCTGCACATGAAATGAATGTTAGTGTGGGACAAATTGGACTGTTACATTAGTCTCTGCAGCAGGGACTAATTGAAGTGACTTGATGAATGATATGCCTTACACAGCACTACTATGAAAACAATAAGAAATCAATTATCCCGTCTTCAGAAGAGCACCCTTTCCATTTAAGATGTCAAGATGCTAATTAACAATCCCACAGACGCTACGGGAGTATGCTTTCATGAATTTTTTAAGCATTTGACTGCAACTATTGCTTATCTACAGGTTTGAAATCAATTCATGTGTTGGATTCGCATCATAAAGAGATGTGATTTAATCAGGAAGCTCCGGAAGTCTGGTTTATTCAGCTTTGACTATCAAACAGATCGTATCTAGTGTCTTCAAATCCAAACTTGATTCATTAGATTAGGCCCAGCACTCACAATCGAAGGATCATTATGTGTGCTGGTTGTGTTTCTCTTTTTACTATTAATAATGCATACCTGGAATGTTTTGGATTTAACAATAAGGGACATTTAAGACAAGAAATGTAAAATAACTACCTGTCAATCACGTATAAACTACAATTAGTTGCTCAGAATTTGTCACTGAAATTTCTAAAATAGAGGCTAAATGACAACACAAAAGAAAATTAAAGCACATTTATTTATTTGACGTACCGTGCCCAGCATAAATGAGTACAGCCCCTTTAAAAAGTACACATTTAATTAGATGCTCAGTGATCAAACAACAATTTCCAAGTTTCCAAGTTTTATTGAACACTTATTAAGTCCATACATGAAATTAAGGTTAATATTCTCACTTATAGATCACAAAATCGCAAAAATAAAAAGCAGCCAATGCTTTAAACCTTTATTTTCTGAAACATTCTTTGTTCTTCTTACAGACATAATAAGGGATCCATGGAAGGACACCAACCCTCTCTATTAAATATCAAATACCAGCTATTTGTGTTTATTTCCATTCCCAGAAGCTCGGAAAGCACACATTTTGTCTCAGTGAATTGATGAGCGAATAGATTGAACATCAAAAGATGAGTGAAGCTATTTTCTTTGAGGCCTCTGAATATGTTTTATTCCAGTTCTAAAGTGTTGACTTGACTGTAGATGCCAAAAGAAGTCTATTTGTATTTGTTTGCTAGAAGGATGTTTTAGAACTGTTGGCTCGGTGAATGATGTCATCTGTTATATATGTGTTTAATGATTTTGGCTCATGATCACTTTTTTTTATTGAAGACTAATTGGGATTAATACACATCGATAAAGATTGATTTATTCTCAGACAGCCAGTCAATGCTGAAATTATTTGATTTGTCTTTGTATAACCTAAGAAATGGCATCCACACGTTTCAAAAAAACATATTGGTTATGTGTAAATTGTGATATTTTTTGATGCTTCCAGGATCTAAACGTGCTTGAAAAGTCACAGAATTTGACTCAAAATTTGGCACACGTGTAGAGTACCAACTTAAAAAGTAATGTAAATTGCATTTCCAAAATTGACGGTTATTTTGTAAAAACTTTTGCCCATGTCATGCTTTAATGAACTCCTACAAAGATATTTTATCTATTTACCACCAAACTCCATCAGTCTTATCTTAAGGAATAAGGGATGCTAAATTGCAAAGTTTTTTTATATTTTGTTAAACTATATGCGCACGGCAACCGTCAAAAGTTGAAATTAGCTATAAACGGGAAGTAATGTCCGATCGGTCTGGGTAAAACAGTACAGGTCGGAGCACATCTACAATGTACTCTCTAAGTTATAGTGATAGTGTCACCAGGTGGCCACAGGGAATACAACATGTAACATTGATAAGGTACTTATTTTTAATCATTTTAACACATGGGACAAACATATTGGCCAAAAATAACAGAAAAATATTCTGACTCAATCATAGTGCCACATGACACGTTACTATTTGGTTTTCACTATTTAATTTGCTTGCATACTTCAGTATTTTAACTCTCTTGATTCAAATTATTCTCCCTCGAATGTATTTCTCAAAAAGGAGCATTTATGTGCATTTTGCAACATGGTGCTGTAGGTTTGAAACCCTTTGATCGCTGCTTGCAGCTTTAATGGTTGAAATGTAGCTGACAAATCAGTGCAGCCAATTTAATTTGAAACTTTTTTTTGAACATTTTGTGCAAGGACTGTTTTTTGAACAGTTTCCTCAGATTCATTGACAGCTGAATTAATTCGTATTATACACACAGAAGAGACATTTTAAAATCTGTGATCGAGTGTGCACATGTAAAGATGGAATATTAATCGACTCAGCGTTTGAAATTTATTTATTCCTTTGTTCATTCCTACATCCAAACTATTATGTGATCTTGTAGGAAATCATGATGCGAATAAACATATATATTTGTTTATTCATTTTGTTTTAAATCGTTGTCCGTGACTTTTATTTTGAAACAGATTCAGAACTTGGAGAACACGCCAGACGCCTTGATGTAATCACGTGGGTTTCTCATACGCGATTTGACAGTAAGTTTGTTGTTTGTTCCTCTTAAATTAATTGCAAGCTCAGTTTGTTTGAAAAGTTTTGGTCGTCAGTTTTCTATCGTTTACGTTATTGTTGAGCGTTACAACAAGAGCACTGTTCATAATTAATGTGTTAAAAAGAATTTACCTATTCAGCGAACAACCTTTACGCTGTCACGTGACATTCCAGGTGCCAAAGCAAACCAACCGTCGTAAATAGAAATTATATTTTATTTTTAACCCAATGTTTAAACATTCTCCACGAGAAAGCTCCTGGTTTATAGCCTTTTCTAATCCTTCTGTGTAAAAAGTGGAATGTTTACATAGGACTGAAAGTGAAATTATGATTTTATCCAAATAAAGAAGTAGTACATTTGACTTGACAGTTACAACCTTTTTCACTTTTAAATATGACAAACAGAAGGTGCACACATGTTATTTATAACGTATATGCGTTAAATATTGACTAACATTTCCTTTATGTGTTTTTTTTTCCACAGGCTTTGAGTTCTTAAAGACAATGGGGCGTCTGGATGGGAAAGTGATAGTCCTCTCTGCTGCAGCACAAGGCATTGGAAAAGCTTCTGCTATTGTAAACATTAATGAATTCTTATGTTCTCTCTCGGTTTTCTTAGATCTATAATAACAGCCGTGTGCAGACGGCTTTATACTTATAATGAGCATTTTGGCACTTGTTTGTTTTGAATAAGATTGAAGGGCCATCATCAGTGTGTCATGTTTATGTATGTATTAAAGGAGACCAGCCCCATTATATTGAATGCATGGAGGGTGACCATTTGGAATTTTCAATGAGTTCTTTCATGAAAATCCTAAAGCAAATCGTTACATTTGAATAACCAAGTTTCATAGATCATTTAGACCAATCTGATGTTTGCAAGTCAATCTCGGATTATCAGCCGAGCTGGAGGTGCTTTAGATCCACACCTGCTAGGTGAATACATTTCCATCTCAAGTGAATATTCAAACGAGTAGTGAATGGGAGAATCTACAGATTGAGGAAACACTCGCTCTGAGCCAGTTGGCACATCACAAGGAGGGAACACATGCCATTGCTTGGAATGTCATCAAATGCAATCTCACGGCCTATTGTTGCAAGTATATATGGTGGGGCTTTATATCAGATGTGCTGTGAGGTTTAACCCGTATCAATTTGAAGTCTGAAATAGCTGTTGTCTGATGAAATATGAGATACAACACTGCCGTGATGCTGCATTAAACTTTTCAAGGTTATAGTGGAAATACTTGATTCAGATTTTGGGAACAAACATTTTGAGTCAGATCACAACACAGAAAAAGAGTTTATGTTTAACATGAGTTTTGTAATTTTGATAGGCTTTTGCTAAGGAAGGTGCACAAGTCACTGCTACAGACATCAATGGAGAGAAACTCAAAGAGCTCGATGGGATTCCGGGTAATTCATTGGATGGGAAGACGTTGCCACCTAGTGGAGATATGAGTATCCTTCTTTGTTTGAAAAGAATAGAAAAGAATCTGTTCACTTACTGTAGTCTAGACAAAATGGCTTCAATATGATATAGTCTTTGCTTGAACTTCTTTGTTTGAATGTCTAAGTGGAGGATGGCAATACACTTTGGACATTTCAGCACACAGATGGTCAAAAAATTTGTACATTTGAACTTCATGGAACCTTTGATTGTTGTTGAAGATATTTTAAGAATGTTTGTGTTGAATTTTGAAGGATTTATAAGCAGTTAATGTATCAACTTGTTAACGTTATTTTTATTGGTTAGAGGGTGGGAGCTGGAGGTTTGGGCAGAGATTGATTGATTTGAATTGCACAAATATGCATGAACAAATTTAAAAGTACATTGTAGAAATAAGGGTTGCTTGATTATAGAACAAAAAAAAACATGATCACAATTATTTGGGTAATTATTTAAATCACTATTATTTTACACAATTACTCGTTGACTTTGCAATTATTAAACAGAGCTATGCATTTTCCTTAAACCGATTGAGACAGATAAAACAAATAAGATCAACAACGTAGCTCACTTCCACACTTTTAAATTACAAGTAATAAAAAAATCTTAGCAATCTTAGCATAAATTTCAACATAGTCAAAATGTTGACGCTCTAAGCTACTTAAAATACTTCTAAATGCAGATGCTCTAAAATATTTCTGGGGCTGCTCTTTTTATGCTGTATTATTTGTAAATGGGATCAGAGAGATACCATGTGTGAGAGTTTGGCTTTGTGAGGGATGGAAGTGCAGTGTGTGCCTGTCAGAATGTTATGGCAGGCCGAAAGGGTCAGAAATGTTAAAGCGGGCCAAAATAACTAGCAAAAAAACAGAAAATTTATTCTTCCTCGATTACACCGTTTTTGTGATCGTATTTGAAATAAAACAAATAAATTAATTGCGCACTTGCACAGCCCTACTAGAAATATCATAAAAGTCATTTTAATATAATTAAAATAACGTTAAATTGGGACCTTGCTACATTTCACACACTACTTTCATTTAGGAATGAAGGACTTGTAGGAGACATTTCTGTAATTGCCAAGGGTTTGCCTCCAGGTTTTAAGTCTTATTAATACTTATTTATACATGTGTAAATGACGATTAGATTTATATAAATTAGATTTATTGACTGTTTAGGAACCAGTAACTGTTCAAAATCAGTATGGGTCTAATACTCTCTCGCCCACAGTATATTTTACAACAACATTCAATCAAACAAGGGGAAGCCTGAATAGTTTTCACTCAAAGCACGTGAAGATCGATAACAGACTACCACACCGAATCAAATCCCAAGAAAACACCAATCAGAA
Organism: Danionella cerebrum; assembly: GCA_007224835.1. Lineage (NCBI taxonomy): Eukaryota > Metazoa > Chordata > Actinopteri > Cypriniformes > Danionidae > Danionella > Danionella cerebrum. The sequence goes on along the minus strand of SRMA01026527.1, from coordinate 275,312 downwards.
ACACGGACATCAATGCAGCTGATTGCGGTCGTGAGCTAGAGTTCGATTAAAAAGCAGTTGATGAGATGGTCCATGGGAATGTACACATTTAAATGAACAAGTTTGTTCAATAGAAGTTTTAGTAATAGTGACAGGCATTTGATGTTTGAGTCTGTACATAAATTGTAAGACCTTTTCTCCACAAATGAGATTTCGAAGACTTGAGAGCTTTTTTGGAGCCCCCCCCCTTGCCATACTACATAATCCCATTATGTTAGAAACAAATTGCTTTAGTTCAAGAGTGACTCTCAGCTTAGGCTTCTGAACACTTGATCTTCTAGCTCCTGTAATACCCTTTGCCTTGTTTTTAGGAATCAAAACCAAGGTTGTTGATGTTACCAAGAAAGACCAGGTTGAGGCCCTAGTCAAGGACTTCGATCATGTGGATGTGCTCTTCAACATTGCTGGGTTGAGATGCTTCACTGTTTAAACAAAATATTGCCCTGTTCTGGAGTTTATTTCGCATGCCAGTTGTTTCGTAAATTTGAACTCTTCTGTTTGGTACAGATTTGTCCATCATGGTTCAATACTGGAATGCGAGGAATCGGACTGGGATTTCAGCATGAATGTGAATGTCCGCAGCATGTACCTGATGATCAAGGCCTTTCTCCCTAAGGTTATCTTGTCCTTCTTCTTACCAGGATTAGCCCAGAACACATGCTACACCGTCTTTTTCTCGTCAGTAATCCCCAAGATCCTTGCGTTTAGAGATTACACTCATTCCATTGTCTTTTTAGCAGTCAATAAACAATGGACGAATAATTAGTTGATTTTGTGGATCACTTCACTTAGACTTACAATGTTGTTTTCTCTGTTTTGTTGACTAGGCAAAAATCATGGGTAATCTAAAGTGTACTTTAAAGAGAAAATTAATTCTGTAAAATGAACATTCTTGCAAGTTGAATGAAATTCAACATTTAAACATATTTAAAATAAAAGCATGGCTTGAAGCTAAGCTCTCTTTTAGACATTCTAACATCTTTAAATATAACTGTTTCTTTGTAAATATTACGTTTCTTTAAAAAAATACTGGAAACATTTAAAATATTTATGTGCATTTAGTGAAAAGATCAGCATTGGGTTCATGAGCATGAATATTGTTAACCAGGGTGTGGGAAGAATGTGTGAATATAGATGCTTTGACCTAGAACCTGGTGATTAATTGTTATAATCAAAAAAGGTGAATTTTTTTTTTCTTTCAACTTTGTAGACGTTCACATTTTTTTAAATCAATTTCCAGATTTTATTTTGGTATATACTTGGAACCATACCATGATCTGTGTGTGGAGAAAATGCGGAGAACTATCCATTTCTTAGCTACATTTTTTTCAGTTGTGAGGAAATGGTTTTGGTTTGCACTTTCAGACATTAAAACAAGCTGGCGGTTGTCACCAAACAATCCACAAGAGGGCCTCTGGTATGATATGCATTTTCAAGAAAACATAAAAAGCTTTAACATTGAAAAAAAGAATCAGAGATTAAAGTTTTATGCAAGATCACCCGGCTCTAGTATGACCGTTTGTCCCAATAAGACTGAGAGCCAATCTTAATCCATCTAAGTGAAATGTATAATACACTACTGTCACCTTAAAGAGAGTTTAAGGCGACAAATCAGATGATTCACTTGCAGTTTAAGCACATTTTTGTACCTTGTTAACTTTATAATGTCTGGGCACATTATCGCCAACATTAATTACTCGCGCAACAATTTAGTAGTATGATTAATAACCAGACATTTCATTTACAAAGAAAAGTTTCGTTTATAAAATCAGAATTTGTGAAAGAATGGGCCACTTTCAGGATGACATCTATGAAACAAGTCCCGTTTAGAGTTGTCTTTACTATTAAGTATTCCAGAGTCAACTGCCAGCGGTGGTATAACAAAGTGGAAGCCACAAACTGGTAATCCATAATCCAGAAGTTACCAACTTCCTGCAAAATCAATTGCCACAGACCTTCAGTTTGAGCTCAACAGTGGATATAGTGATGTAAAGCACTGGAAACACTTCTTGTTTGTGTAAACTGAGGTTCGGTGGGTGGGGATTATTGTGTGAGGTTGTTTTTTTCACCCTTGGTGACAAGAACTCCGCGCTGGTGCGCAACAGAACATTGTGGAGTTCTATGCTATTAGCTTATTGGGAAGATGCCCCTTCCTCTTCCAGAGTGCCTGTCCACATCCCTAAACAAAGCTATGTCCATAAAGACAGATGATAGATTTTGTGTGAAAGTACTTGACCAAACTGAGTCTTGACCTTGATAAAACACTGTTAGAATGAACTACAGCAAGGAATGAGTCCATAAAATATATAAAAAATAGGAAAACGGTACAAAACTGTTGAAGCTCTCATAGCTGCAAATGGATTTACGTCAAATGAAACCCTAGGGATTAAGAATGGGATGTCACTTAATCATCTGAAGGATGAATTTTGGGAACTGTGGTGAATGAATAACATTTTGAGTCTTGGCCTCAACTGCTGTTACCCTGAATGTGTAACTAATTTCCCAAGCATCCATCTCCATATAGATGCTGGCTCGTAAATCTGGCAATATCATCAATATGGCATCTGTGGCATCGAGTATCAAAGGTAATTATTTTTTCCTGCACAAACGTTACTCATTTAAAAACTCAATTATAAGTGACCTGTAGTAATAAATCTCTGTCTATATTGAGGTCGGCACCTAATTACATGTAATGATTGACATCACTGCGTTTAGCTCTTGGCATATCATCTCACCGCTATTATCTCTAGTTTGGAATTAGATAAATGTCAGGGCAGGTGAAAATTGCTCTTTCCTAATTGCTCATCTTTAATTGTCTGTCCAGGGGTTGTGAACAGATGTGTCTACAGCACCTCTAAAGCCGCCGTCATAGGACTCACCAAATCAGTGGCTGCTGATTTTCTGGAGCAAGGGATTCGCTGCAATTGTGTCTGTCCAGGTAGGTTTTACCACTTATTGACTTTTAAGTTGTCTTAAGTCACTGAAATAAACAATTCCTCTTACATTGCGATTGTATGAGTCAGTGTGTTGTCATGAATGTTACAGGAACAGTTGATACTCCATCTCTGCATGAAAGAATTCAGGCCAGACCAAATCCAGAGCAGGTAGCCATTGGTGCTCCTCACATACATTAGTAAAGCTGTTTACTGTGTGATGTGATGTGTTTTAATGTGGAAGAAGACCCAACCAGAGAACTACAAATCAAGTGACAAACTCTGGCTTCTTCTGTTTTAATGTAAATGAGGCTCCACACTTTTATTTTCAACCACAATATAGTCATAGCCATTGAGCTAACAACTAAAGATATGATGATATTAATATGAATATAACGCAAACATCATAAAGCTGGAAGATTCTCATTCTCAAGATTAAATTTGAGTTAAGTTGAATAAAAAAAATTGTTAATTATATAATATAATAATTATAACATGTTCATTAATATACATCTAGTGCAATTTAAAATTGTTAACATGATCCCAATGGATTATTCAACTATGAATAACTGGCCAAAGAATTTGACGTTAAATGGATTTTTTTTTTGCTATTGTTATAAATGTATTGTTTGTATTTTAAATGTATAGTGTATAAAAAAGCAGCGATTGCTTTTTGCAACCTTTTGCAAAAAAAGTGCTTCTGCTTTTGAAATATCACTGTGAAAAAGAGGCATATGTGAACGTAATTGTCCTTGCACAATATGGAGTTTTTTTTTTACATTAGCACCTTCTTGGCAAATGGAAGGCTATTGAGCACAACAATAAGTGATGCTTTAGCAGTAGCAATTACCAATACTATGAGCAGGAAATGAATTACCTCATTCTATTTTTCCAGGCTTTTAAAGATTTTATGGCCAGACAGAAGACTGGTCGATTGTGTACTGCAGAGGAAGTAGCACATCTCTGTGTGTACTTGGCTTCTGATGAGGTATTTGGATTTCAGCTGCTTATAGCACATGCAAGACTGCATGTTCTTTTAGGGGTTTTATTGAATTTTGTATTATGCATTAATATTGATTCTATTTATCTTAAAAAATATTTTTTTAACACAGTCTGCCTACGTAACGGGGACAGAAGCCATCATTGACGGAGGATGGAGACTCTGAAGATCTATTGAAAGAATCAACCTTCTTATTTGACAAATGCTGCAATGGGACATTTTTTATGTTAAATCCATTTCCTTCATCAATATTGAATTATTATGAAGACCCAAGAAAAAAATTAAACCAATACTTTTTCATGTGAAATACTTGTCCAATTTTAGTGTTTACATGTACTGAATGTTTTGTTTAAGTTGCGTATATTGCCAAATAAATTTGCTGAAAAATATGCTGGAAGCGTAAATCTTATTGTTGATATCTTCTGATTGGTTCTTCGCGGTTAGGTTAAGCCAATCATGTGGCAAAGAAGGCGGGGCTAGTTCAAAAGCCGTGAGATGATTGGACTGATGAAGCTCAAGCCGCCTGTACTTCCGGATGCTTCCGCCGGGTAAAAGATTACCGTTAACGATTTTAATAGAAATGAATACCATATATATGAGCACGCGAGAGCAGTCTGGTTAATTTAGTATGAATAAAAAAATTACTTCAATAAAGAGTATATATATATAATGCACGCCGCAGTCATCTAACTTTATAGTGTATGAAATTTTGTTTATTTAAATGGAATGGAGGTTTAAATTCATGCTTTCATATCAATCAATTAATTTGCTTCATTCAACGTCATAATAACTCCTAAAAGATGGCAATCGCATCTGTGAATAAAAATAATTAAACTAGAAAACATTGGTCCGGTTAATGATTATAAATCCTATAATGTGCATCTTTAATGATGATTTACTTTGGTGTAAACAGAGACCATATGTCACGGGATCTTCAATGTGATAAAACACCATATGGCCCAGGCGTCGCGTTTAGTCTTGTCACAATCCGATTAACCTGTTGAATAAACCACTCGTTTTCGGTCCTAGAGTTATTACTTCTTTGAACTTAAACCTAACCTGGTAATCGACAGACCGAAGGAGAAAACGTGATTTCCTTGAGCAAAGCTGATCGGGAACAAGTCATGACCGCTTTCCACGGAAGACTCGAGCGAGGATAGAGCAGAAGAGAAACCTGCAATGGAGGATAGCCACTCAGCATTATCCAGAACCCACTCTGCCCACTCGAGACGGCATTCTGCCCACTCCACCTACTCTCAAAGGACTGAAGATGTTCCCTCCACACTGGGCAATCATGCTGAAGTACGTAGTTGTCTATTTTATAGTGGTTTAGTAGAAGTAATATGTGTAAATATAAGTATAAGTAGGTTTACTTGCATTTTTGCATGTGAGAAATGTGTATAGCTTTGTATGCCCCCCCCCCCCCGTTAATTAATAGTTTTTTTTCCCCTCAAGAGGACACATAATCCATATTTAAATTAACTTATTGATATCATAGTTCTTATGTGATGATGCCGAAGACCACATGGTGCAATGTTTACAGTTTACATGTTAATTCCATCACTTAAAATCACTGCGGCTCACTTGTGCTCTTTGCTTTCTGCTCCAGCACCACCTCACTGTCAGTCAGCCGGTGCTGGTGGTCCCAAGACGCTCAGACAGCCCCAATCCGAGTATGACCGATGAAGCGACATGCATCTATATTCCTCGCCCGGTGTCTTCAGTTGATGCGTGCACCAACACTGACCCTCCATACCAATGCTGCCCATGGTTGCGCAGACTATGCCCGTGCCCTCCCAGAGGCCTGCTTGCTGCAATCATCACCAAAGGTTTGTCTAATGAATAAAACACAGCTGATAATTGATGTAGAGTTAACACAGAATCTGTATTCTCTCCTCCCCGTCACAGTACCATGGCTGCAGTACTCTTTGGAGTGGTGTGGTCTGTCACGGAGAAGGAATGTCTCCCGGGTGGGAACCTCTTTGGGATTGTGACCGTGTTTATTTGTGCAGTGGCCGGGGGGAGGCTTTTTGGACTCATACGGTTTCGAAACTTGCCGCCTTTACCTCCTTTACTTGGTATGAGATTTTTTTTTTGTAATAACTAGTTCAATAGGTTTGTTGTGCACAATATCAAAAGACTGAACGTAAGCTGAAATGTTGTCATCCTGTTAAAGCCGTAAAAGCAGTAGTAGGCTAATCTGATGTGAAAATGAATGAGAAACAAAAAAGAAAGATGTATTTAAAATAAGTGGTTTCTCCCAAGTTCTTGAATGCTTTTTTCCTGACATCGTCTCAAGGCTGTGGTTCTCTATTTTACAGACCCACCTTTATTTTCCATTACTTTCTAAGGTTATACTCAGATACAGAACTTTTTAGCTGTGACTTTTATGGTTTACTTACTTTTATGGAGTGCCAATCACACCATCTCTTTTGAATTAAGTCAGAATGATGCAACCAATCTATTGTTTAATTTTTATTACAAATATATTTTTTACGTTTCAAAAAGGTTAATTTTGATATTTTTAGTTTTAAACGAACCTTACAAGTGTTATGATGCATAATATGTTAGATGAAGAAAATTAAAATGAACGAAAATGCTCATTTTCATTGCCATCTAGTGGTGAAAAGAAGGGATAACCATTGGAAGTACATTATCTGTGAAATGGCTTGTATTTTTACAAAGTTATGGCACAAAAAGTGCTTGGAACAGTGTTTAAGTTTTAGAAGAGGTTCGCCCTAAAACTTGATACAATGTTACATTGTTTTACATTACTTTATTTTTTTTCTCTCAACACTTTTGAGTTTTGTTATAAAACATAAAAACTGTTTGTTCTAATTTGTTGAGGGGATTTTCGCAGTAAATATATGGTAAACTGTAATACTCTAATTAAAATTTTTGTACAATTTCAAGTTTGTTGTGGAATTATTGTGTAATAAAAAAATTGTAACAAGAAAAATGCTGGGGTTGTACTAAAACATTATTAAGCATGGCAACAAAAACTGTTTTAAAGGTAATACAGTAGAAGAAAATGGAAAGTAGTAAGAAACGCTCAAAAAGGTCCCAGACTTCTAAGGAAGGCGTCAGTGACTGTCTTCGTGGAACTTGTCGAGTCTGCAATGTTCTAAATGACGTTGAGGCTACTGAGTCTGAATGAGAGAACTTTATAATGCTCAAATTGAAATATGAAAAATGTTCAACACTGAAAGTTAAATAAAGTCTTTACAAGTCTTTAAATGTTCACTTTGTCAGAATGTTTTATAAGGGTTGCACGAATATTTACACCTGGACTCAAATCTGGCTTTTGGCAATTTCCCGTCCCCCTTTCTATCTGCTCCCACGATTTTTTCCCCACCACTTCACAAACAATTCTGTCCTCAAAGTAAATCTGTAAAAAAATACAAACATGAAGCGGTTCAGCTTTGATTCTCCAACATTGAATGGATTTTAACTAAACTAAACACCAAACCTGACCGGTTTCAACATTATTAAATGAAGTTTTCTCAGAGTGATTCCTTTCACTCTCAGCGTGAGATCGGTAATGCGCTACTCTGGGATTTCTGTTAATGTGTCACTCCTGGTGCTCTTCTGTGTCTCATTGCAGGCATGCTGCTGGCAGGCTTTACCCTCCGAAACATCCCTGTGGTCACTGATGCCATTTACATTGATATCAGATGGTCTGCTTCTTTGAGGAACATCGCCCTGGGTGTCATTCTGGTGAAAGCTGGCTTGGAATTAGATGGAAAGGTCTGAAACCCAATGTCCCCCTTCTGTTAAATGCACATGTCAAGCTTGAAAAGTGATGTTAATTTACATGTTTCAGGCTCTAAAGAAGCTCAAAGCTGTGTGTTTGCGTTTGTCTATGTTCCCTCTGAGCTGTGAGGCAGCCACTATGGCCGTGGTCTCCTACCTAATGCTGGGTCTGCCATGGATTTGGGGCTTTATTTTAGGGTGAGCCAACATTTCCGGAAAGAATAGTTTTGTACATACTTTACTTTTACCAGGTCTTCCTGTTTGTTAGGTTTGTTCTCGGAGCGGTTTCTCCTGCTGTTGTGGTTCCGTCAATGCTGATTCTGCAAAGGCAGGGATATGGTTTAGAGCAGGGCATCCCGACACTTCTCATGGCGGCATGCAGCATTGATGACATCATCGCCATTACCTGCTTCACGACCTGCTTGGGCATAGCTTTCGCGACAGGTAAATACAGCATAAATACGGATTAAATGCTGGACAACATTTGTTTTTGCTCTCAATTTCACCATAGTCATCATTTTGAACGAAGATTTGAAAACTTACATTAAAATTAACATTGAGCTGTGTTTTAGAAAAAAAAAAACATTGCGCAGATTACTTAAAGGTCTGCAAAATCTGGAAGTCACAGCAGAATGTTCTCATTGGGTGAAAAAAAGGTGTGTACTAACTGCTGCTCATTTTTCTCACTTTGTTAATAACGGTCTCTGGTGATCATTGTTAACAGTGGGAGCGTAATCAGGCACAACATCACATATAAGTCTGCTAATGAAATGATTACTACTTTTGATGAAAACAGAAAATATTTAATATCAAAGGTAATGTGCAACCCTCGCTCTCTGCTCTGCTCCCTCGTACAAAATAGTAAAAAGTGCATTTAGAAATCTACTGCCCCTTTGTCAGGTTGCAGTGCCGCATGACTCAGACATTAATATTTCCTTAAAGTTTTTCTTTTGTAAGATAATATTTGCACATTTAGTTTCGCATAGTATTTCCTGTATAGTAATTCCTATTTGTTTTTAAGGCATCACACTTCTTGTACAAATCCAAACACCACGCACATATAAATCATCAAAACACACATTTTTTTGAAAAGGAAACACATAAAGAGATTCAACGAAATCAAACTCTTTTTGCAGGGAATCCTGGTTTAGGTGGAGAGTTTTTAGGTTTCAGCTGCAAGTATTTGTACCATAAAATCACAAATTTACCCAACAACAAATGATTCTAAATGTGAAGTGTAAACAATTACTAAGAAATGTTCCATACTTCCGTGCATGTAAAGGAGAAGAAATCACTCTGAAAGAACAGATGATTGGGATCTTCAGTTTAAGCGTAAACCTCATAATATTGTAGCTATCACATTTATTGGTTTTGTCTGTCGCCCCCTGCAGGAGCTGTATGGTTAAACGTGCTGAGGGGTCCACTGGAGGTGTTGGGTGGTGCTGTTACTGGGGTGGCGTTAGGTTTTTTTATACGTTACTTCCCCAGTAGAGACCAGGTACTGCAGCTAAGTTTTTGAAACCTTAACGTAAAAAAACTACATTCTGAATCCGTGGAACTGGTTTTAATGTGTTTTTTCTCCTTCCGCAGAGAAACCTAGCACTGAAACGGTCTTTCCTGGTGCTGGGGTTGTCAGTGTTTGCTCTGTTTGGGAGTAATGTTGTGGGGATTCCAGGAGCTGGAGGACTCTGCACACTGGTCTTGGCGTTCGTGGCTGGATTAGGCTGGGGAACTGCCAAGGTCTGTCTTTGATTTTCTGTTTTCTCTCAAAGATGAAAGAAGGGATGAAATAATGTCAATTAGAGGTTTTTGTATCTGCAAAACCAGGTTTTTCTCACAGGGGGTTTTCTAGTTTCAAATTGAGAGGAAACAATGTTTGTCAAATCATTCAAGACAAAATGTATTTTAAATTTAATTGTAGTTAGAGTTAAATAACAGAAATAGGCATTTGGAATTCTAGAAGTACAAAAGAAAATATTGACATTTCGATACGTGTCAGAGACTGCCAGCCTCTAGGGGGCATAAACAAGATACATAAATTATCAAAGAGGAATTTATAAAGTTCCCATATATATAAATATATATACTGCCTTTATGAGCAAGACTTACTATTATTTTTTTAAATAGAATAAATATAATCAAATTATTTTGAATGTTATTATTTAAATGTGTTCAGACACTAGTGTGCGTTGAAAGAAGTTCTAATGCTCTGTCTCATCTTGTAGAATTTTTGTTGAAAAATTGCAGAGTTTACAAAATTAATAAAAAACAAAATTGTAAACATTTTCGGAATCGTACGCCAATTCATTTTTGAGTCATGTGTGATGTCTTTCTGTGTACCAGGCATCAGTGGAGGCAATCGTTGAGAGGTTTTGGCAAGTGTTCCAGCCTCTTCTGTTTGGGCTCATCGGTGCAGAGATTGTTATTGGTTCTTTGGAGATCACAACTGTGTGTAAGTTTCAAAAAGTCTTTTTGGATTGCGCTGATTGATTCATTAACAGAGCTGAGTAAAACAACAAAGCTAAAGTGTCAGTAGTTGAGTAGTAGTCTGTGCTTTTCTCAGTGCTGGGTATAGGAGCGCTGTTCATCGCCCTCGCTGTACGGCTGCTGGTCACTTTTGCTGTGGTACTTCGAGCCGGATTTAACCTGAAAGAGAAAGTCTTTGTGGCTCTTGCTTGGATGCCTAAAGCTACAGTACAGGTGATGAGAAGATCTGGGACCTTATGTATCAGTATTGCTTATGCTCATAAACCAGATCGAGTACCGAAGGTGTTAAGAACCCTTCTGTAATTGCTCAGAGCATTATTGCTTTGCAGCTTTTAGTGCTTTTTTGAGGAACCGAATTGGGAAGTTCTCTGAGGATGCATTTCAGCTCATGTTGCACTCTCCGTTTGTCGTACACAGACAGAATTTGGCAAACATGTGTAGGGTACCAAGACTTGCTTATAAGTAATATGGATTGCGTTTCCAAAATCGACCAGAAGTCGACTCTTTTGCAAAAACCTAAAAAAATGACCATTTCCTTCTAGAGATTTTACCTGTTCACTCCATCAGTCTTATCTTAAGGTATCTGGGATATTAAATTGCACAACTTTTTGCGGTTGCTAAACTATGTGCCTGTAGCGATGGTCAAAACTTTTGACAAACAGGAAGTTGCTAATAACTCAGCCATGCAAAGTTCGATCTGGCTCAAATTTGCCGTGTGCGTTAAGAGTCCATGTCTGAACAAATCTATATAGCAACCTACAGTGTCAATCATACCGCCACCTGGTGGTAACATGGAATATAAAATTTTCTTTGGTTTTATACTGCTGTGTGTGTCTTTAAAGTACACGTTTGAAATTCACAATAAGACACTAAGTAGAATTTTTGATAAATGTTAATTTGTAGCCTTTAGTTATGGACAGGGATTAAAAACATTACAAGCTTAGTGCTTGTCATGCATCAGACAAACTCTCAAATTTAATTTCTTCCTTGATTATTAACAGTGCCGTAATAAATAATTTTCCTTCTTTCTAAAGCACTTTGCCATCTCACAGTTTGTTTTCCATTCAACTGTGCTAATTAACATATTTAAATATATGCAAATGTGGCAGAATGAGGTTCACATTGTTTTATTCTTAATATGTTGTTCACATTGGTCTAATCGTATGGGAAATTTAATAATTTGACTCCAAAGGTCTCTATTTTTAAATAAATCACATTCAATCTCTTAGTTTTCTAGCCCAGGCTTATTCCGGGAATGGGCTGAAATTTTAATTCGGAAAACTACTTCCGCAGTTATTCATGACGTGTATGCAAAGTTACTGTCTGCCGGTCAACGTAGTTGTGAGGGAGATTAGAGTGAATAATTACGAGCAACATCAATACTGAGCGATCCACATCTTATTGAAGCTACTGTATTGTTATACAACGGTACATCTATGACCCAGAATCTGATCCCGAATCAGATGTAAACGAACCTTCACCACAGTTACGTCGAAGTTGCGTTTCTGGATATCACGAGGGAAAGCGTTGTTTTGTGTATAGCGTATCATTTCCGGGGGAGGGAAATAGTTCCTTTCATGTCCAGCCTTGACGTAATAATTTGACGTCGTCAATGGCGCCAATAAAAACTATTTGTTTTTTTTTTTTGGCAACATCCATGTTTTAATTTTTTATTCAATCTACTCAAAAATCGAATGATTTCTCGAAACTTTGATTCAATGTAATCACTATGAAAAGTGTTGGTCCCACTTAATAATTTAAAATCAAATGCAACAAAGCAAGATGGCTAAGAATGCAGAGTGTTTCAGGCAGCCATCGGCTCCACAGCTCTGGACATGGCTCGAGCGAAGCAGGACGTGGAGCTGCAGAAGTACGGCATGGATGTCCTAACACTGGCTGTGCTGTCCATTCTCATCACAGCTCCTATTGGAGCACTCCTCATCAGCCTGCTCGGACCGAGACTCCTTCAGAAGCCAAAGAACCCTGAGTGGGGTGAGGGAAATCTTACAGTAGTATTTGTTTTGGTTTCAGATAATCCTGGCTATTTTCTTCTGTATGTTGCTAATTTTTAAAGGTCATGGGGCTTCTTTGATTATTTATTTAAATCAAGTCAATTCTTGATTTCTTTAAAACAAGTTTTTATTATTGCTACTTCAACTTCTAGAGCATCCGCACACCATCAGAAAACAGCCTATATAGAATTAATTCCAACACTTGTTAATCATGTTTCATAAAGTGTATCAGTGTTGTAAATAATTCTCTCATCTCTTGATCATAGCCGTCAGCCAAGGAGCATTATCTGCAACAGGGACACCAGTCACATACGAGAGCGCCCTGTGAAGTATCCTGTGGTGTTCAAGTTGTCTCCAAAGAAAGTTCTCAAACTCAGTCGAACGTGAGACTGCTGAAAAACAGAGCGTTTGGTTGAACAGGTGAAGGTTGAAATGTTGAAACAATCAGTCCTTCGCTTTATTATTACTGTTTATTTAAACTTGGCGGATGTTTGTGAATCTGTTTGCAGTGTCTGACGGTCGCTTTTTTTAAGGAAACCGTTATTACTTTTGTATTATATTTAGAATAAAAAAAACTATGTAAATGGTGAGGTTTACCAGCTTGTGTCAGTGTACAAAATAAAATATCCAATATTAACAGAAGCCGGAACCAATCTCCAACTGAGATAAAGTCAAGTGTCACAAATTATCATGAAAAAAAAAACAACGCATTGTGCCAAGTGAGATCATTTGTGCTCGATGTGGAAAAACAAGCGTTCAGTGCTTCATGGCATCTTCAAATGGAAAGAAAAAATGTCTTCTTTAACAAATAGCAACTGTCACAACAAACATTTTATTTACATTTATGAAGATACTAAAGGCCTCTTAACACTGATCCGAAAGTTCATGTGAGAATGCGCCTCAATCGAAAACCATGTGCACCAACCGGGGCTCGCACATCTGAGTGGCGCCGAAAAAAAAAAAAGTTTTACACAGCCAAATCCAGTGACATTCAAACCACAATTTCATAGCAACTTCGCACAGGCAATTGGAAAGAGATGCGCTACAAATCCTCCTTATTTTTGACAGTATACTTTGGGAGGAGGTGTTGTCATATCAGGCACAACGGCCATTTTGTTTGTATTCTTAGTTTCCACCAGGAGTCACGCTTAAATAAATAAAATAACAAAATCCCAAAATAATTTGATTAGTTGTAGTTTCTTTCGGTAGGAGCTGCTTTCTTTAATGTGTAACCATGGCAATGGTTGGATGAATGACGCGATGAGGTCACTCCTCCAGCTCTATAAACCCCTCGCCATCAATGGTATTTTTTTTCTCTGTCTTCTTTAATCTTTTTTCTATCGCCGTCTTCTTTCCTGCTTCACCGTGTGACGTAGAGTGCATCTGTTGTACTACAAACGCCATCTTCAGGCAGGGAGTGTTATTCCATCTATATTTATATATATCTCAGCCCCTGGCTGAGAACCCATCTGAAGATTGAATGTGAATCTAAATTTGTATCGGTGAGTAGAGGCCTTATGGCGAAGTGCTGTTAATCATCATAGCTGACCGTTTTCAGCTGTTTAAGTAATCAAATAAATAAATAATTAATTAAAAAAAACAACAAAAAAAAAACAAGTGGAATTTAATGCATTTTAAGGATAAAAAACCCTTTCCCACATATAGGGCACAAATATGTAAGGAATTGGGAAATGCAGTCATTAAATGAGTGAAATCCTCTTTAAAGCTGAGTGCTTTGATAACGAAGATGCTTTTCGTATAAATTTGTCATCGTTTTCTTTCATAAACCAGGGCATGGGTTTACTTTGAATGTAGTTTTTTTAAATGGTATCTTTCTCTTACAGCAGTTTATTTTTTACTGGAGCAAATGTATGTTTTTTTATCTTATAGAGTAATACGTGAGGAATATTTGCTGTTGAGAAAAAAAGTTTTTTTAAATATTAGTTTTATATGTCTGAAATAAATAAGGAATACAATTTACATGCGAAGTGTATTTAGTTTTGTGAATGTGTCATGATACTTTTTTTTTCTTCATGGATGTGCTCCTCCAGAAAATGAATGACTGTTGGTTTATGAAAGACCCCCCCCCCTCCCCTCCATTCATAGCTGCCTCTGAGCCAAAGCAGATGCAAATCAGCAGCTCTGAAGAATCATCAGGAAGTAAAGGTGATTTGGTTACTTTTTATTTTACAAAATCCATTCAGCACATTCCAGTTACAACACAAAGGCCATTTATGAAAACATTTACTAATGTGAAACACCGAGAGGCACAAAAGGTGAACGTGATTGTCTGACCATATCTGGGATGAATATATATATATATTTTATAACCTAATTTAACTTCTTGTTTGCAGATACAATGCATTTTAGTGTCTTGCAGTTAAATACTATACTTAAATACTATAAGGAAATATTTCAAAACGTGTATTGCTTTAGGAGAAATTCCAGCTTGAAAAAACAGTATCTTCTTTTAACAAAGCACTTTAAATGGGAAAGTTGGAGGAATCGCTTAGAAAAAAATGAATTTAAGGCAAATGTGGAGAAAACAAGCAGGTATAGTCAGTATGGAATAAAACAAAGAGTATTAAAAATAAAGTTAAACCTTTCCCAAGCGCAAAAACGTAGATTACAGCGTTTTCTTCTTAAGAATAAGTGGCCCGACATTGTCCCCCGTCAGCTCGTTGTGCTTGATGTGTGATCTATCACAAACAGGAAACTACAAGAAAGAAAAGCACACACACATCACGTCATTATTTTACACTTCAATTTGGAGAACTAACAGCCCCCACCCCCTTCCTCACTATTAGAATTTGGAACTGTTTCAATAGAAATCACCTCATTCAACAACATCTTACCGTTTTTGACCGCCAACAGCGGCAATAACAGACATTTGAGCATCTTAGGTCTTCTATGTCGATTTCATTCACCACTCTAGGGTTTTCTTTTTGGATCTTCAGATTTATTAGACTGTCTCTTTGCTTTTTCTTCTTGGGCAGAAAGGGACGGATGGTAAGATATCCCAACAAGGCTAAAATTCCCAATAACGGCAGGAGCCGGAACCAATCTGCAACTGAGATAAAGCATAATAATAAGTAAAAAAAAAAAAAACACGAGAAAGACAAGACAGCTCTGAATGAAAAGGAGAATTATTTAAACAGTGTTCAAAAGAACCAGTCTGAACCAGGAACGTAATTGTTTGTGTTAATGATCTCTGATCAGGCAAAATAATTAACAAAAAGTTGCACTTATGCAAATATCTCTTATTCTAAAGATGCTTTCTGTTTTAAGATTAAAAATAGAGACTGCAATAAATTATTATTTTTAGGATTTTCTGTAGAGACACAGAAGCAGAGACTCCTAACTTAGCCCCATACCTTTCCTGAGGTAAAGGGGTGTCCCATTCCTTTTGAGAATGAAGGCAAAGGGCTGTACTGGACGGGCATCAGCATGACCAATAGTCCCTTAAATTTAAGTCATTTATGAATTTTAAATTATGAAAAATATAACTTTATGTATATTATATATATATATATATATTTAATTAATATTTCATGTCCATATATAGGTGAGTAAAGCTAATTTAAAACCTCATTTCAGGTTCAAAGTGTGTTCCTAATGTAGGAGTATGTTTTCAGCCCTTCTTTAGTCCCTGGTTTAAGGGCTAAGAGGGAGGCTACATCTAAGCAAATCTAAGTGGCTTCTCACAAACCTGAACCATTTACACACAAGTGAATAAAGTGCGCCTCTCATGGGAAAAAGGTTTTTCAGTTTTGTCCGCACATGCAATCTGTTGTTAATTGTTTATACGTCACTGATGTAAACATTGCATTGCAGAATCAATTTTCAGTTGTTTGTTTTAACAGCACAAATTAAAATTGAAAACTCAAGGGTGTACGTAATGGAACTCAGTGTAAAGGCCTAAATACATCAGCCGTGTTTTAATGGCAAAACAAAATATATTTTGAAACAGTTCTTATTAATGACCCCATTTACATCAACAACGTCGTTTTGCATTGTGAAAAGGTGTACATTTTTCCTCTCCCAGCCGTCACAGGCAACTGAAACACGTCTGAATGATTCATCAGTTTCGGGGCAGCAAACAGCTTATTTTATGACAAAAAATTTTTTGCATATGAAATATTTGACTTTTCAAGACGTTAATTCGTAGTTCTTAATGTCAAATGGCCACTTGACAATTGCACCATAATATATTTATCAAAGCAGTATAACAAAAAAGACAACCAATGTGTAATATTCTTTTTTTTTTTAAATCAACATCAATAAATTTAACTAGAGATACTAGATTTAGTTTTTTTTCACTTGTATCAAACTAATTTCAGTAAAAAATGTTGGAACTCCAAATGTAAGAAATTAAATATAACTGTCTATAGAATAGTTATAACAGCGTACACTCAGTTCACTCTGCTTCTTGCAAAAAGAAGTAGCTGTTGATGAACTTCGTTGTTAAAGGGTCTAATAAATGTAAATGTAGCACCCGTAGAGCTTTGGTATAATACAATTGTTTTATATTTTCCAAAAGGCATGGGTATGGTGGACGTTTCCTTTAAATAAACACCCTTAATTTAAGACATTTCCCAACATATTTCTTGGCTTGAATTGTAACGTATCGTAATAGTAGACAATGAAACCATTTCCTTCACAAGAATAAATACAGGCAACACTTAGTTTGGAAATGAGTCGAGGGAGGAAAACAAGGAATCATCCTGCAGCGTTTCTATAACCATCCGCACTCCACTCCGCTCGTGACATTTTTGCATGTTATTAAAACACATACCCGACAGTCGCGCAATCTCGCCGATAGTTTCCGGAACGGGCAGTTTCTTGAGGTAGGCTGGAAGTTGTGTTCTGATAAACTTGGAAATACTTTCTAACACCATGTTGAATGACTTTGTGTGCATCTAATTGAGACGGCAGGCTATTTCCTGGGACGTACTACGTCATTGCTTTAGTTCAATTGTGTAGTCGTTTGCGCATGCTCCTGAAGAAAGCCAGTTCAAGGCTCGATGAGTTTGCGTAAGTCTGTACGTGAATAGAAGCAAGTTCAGGATGCGCCAACCGGCGTCAGCCAATAAACAGCTGCAAAGTTGGTTGAATCCGATTGGCTCCGCGACTTGATTTGGGATACGTCACAAATTCACAATAAGGAAATTGATTTAAAGTACACTTTTGTTTTATCTATCATGCACTGTCCGGTAAAATGTATACTTCATTATTAAATTTTATATAGTTATAAAGATGAAGTCATGAGTGTAATCAGACTATTTTACCAATGCAAACCATTTTGGAATAAATGTAGCCAATTTATATTTATTTGTATATCTTCACAGTTCGCTTTATTTGGATTTGTAAATACAATCCATGAAACAAAAAGAATTAATATGTTTCTTCCACATTTTATTTTTTTTAAATTGTAGAAATCAAATATTTACAAAGGTTTCATGTTGATTCATTTAACGTTTAAGTTCTGTGCTTACGCTGGTGCTATGTGCTATGCTGCTCTATTTTTTTCTCTATTAAACATGACTATTGCATTTTTTTTTTTGCTCTTTATGTTTGATTAAATTTATCTCGCCTAATTTATTTAAATTTAAACACCTTTTCACTGTAATGAAACGCAAAACATTACAGAACATATTATTATTTAACGTGATAACTCCTTAACTTGTATTTTACTGTAAATTGAATATAGTTTATATATTCAATCGTGTTATTTTTAAAGCTATGTGCAGGCGACTTTTTCTTCAGGCATATCTCGGGACTACTATGTGGGCCGACGATTAGGTCCCGTGTAGGTCCAGTGTCATTGGTGAATGACCGAAGATGTCTCACAGCAGGTTGTTTGCACGGTTGCTCCGTAAGTAAAACCGACAACACTGTCGTGATATTTTAAACACATAGCCATCTTTATTTTGCCATGCTCATTGGCATCTGTTGAGCTTTCTATTTCTTATAATGCTGCTTAAATCACACAGCCAGCTAATGCTAATGCTGTCATGCTGGGCTAACTAACACTAACGTTGCTAAGTTAACTGTAAGAGTATAATATTTACAGTGCAAGGTGTTTCATAGATCAATGTAATCTATTTGGTAGGCTTACTTTTTAAAATATGGATGACCTTAAGATGTATGAGAGTGGGAACCCTGAGATTGGTCAAACTTACACTTTTCTTTGTTGCTTTTTTTAACGTGGTTTCTGCTAAATTCTATGTCTCTATCTTTCTTATGATTTAAATGGTAAAGCTTGTGAATTTTTGGTAAAGAGCCAACAATTTATTTAGCCTTCTCATTACAAAAGTGTTAAATACAGCTATGTTTTGGTTTGCTTAAAATAAATATATTAGTGATTCAGATCTTGCTACTTAATATATAAAGACTGTTTGTTTGTTTTTTTGCAAGTTTGGGTTTTCTGTTAAACATTCCACCATTGTGCAACTATTTCCACTGTCAGCAAAATTGTTACTCAATCTGAGCAGAAGTGACTTCTGAGCTGTAATGTAAATAAAATGAGTTTTTCTAGCTTTTAACTCTACAGAACTCACTTGTTTGTCTCAAAACAGCAAGATTAGCCTCACGGTAAGAGATGGACAAGTTTCTTTGGTTGAACGAATTTGAACTTTAACCTAATAAAACCTTTTTCCGTATTTTCTTTTGCATTGGTTTAAAATGCCAAACTAGTTAAGGTTCACCCAAACCTTTGCACTTCAAACACTGTATTGAATCAAATAAGCCATTTTCATGTAGGTTCCAAGTGTATTTGAAGCATTATCTAATTTTCTTTGAGATTGTTTAGTAGTTTTTAGGTGTAAGAACCATGGAATATTATGCAAAAAAACATGTGTTTGGGAAAATTTTTGTATTTTTGTTGTTGAATCTTCAGTGCAGCAGGCTGGAGTGAGGCACTGTTATACTGGAAGCAGGAAGAATCTCTACATCAACAAGGACACTAAGGTCATCTGTCAAGGCTTCACAGGAAAACAGGTATGCAACCTATTTGAGATCTCATCGTCTGCCCATATGTTTGACCTTAAAGGTCTGTCTTATTTGTTATCAAAAACTTGTCTGTTTGATTATCCAGTATTTTGTTTAGAATCACAGAAAGTTTGGTAACTTTAAAAAGGAAGTCTGTAACCTTTGAACCCGTGTTCAAAGCATTTTCTTCACCTAATCATCATCATCTGTTTATTGCATGCTGTGCACAAATGTTACAAGGGATAAACATCCCCAGTTGTCCACTGAAAACTGGGATTGTACTGCTCCATTATGCTATTCCTCCACATGTAAATACTATTTTTTTAATGTGGCCACACATTTTTAAAACTGGACGTCCATTGTACTTCATTTTGTAAATTGTGGGCACAGCTTTATTGTGTGAACATCAAAAACTGCTTTTCAGAAGGGGTTGTCTTTTCCGTTATTCTCTGTGATTGTCGTTACTGTTCAGCGTCTTCTATGTTACGACGACAAATCTTCTGATATGACTTCACTGGTATGAGCTGTTGAGTAAAGCAGAGGCACTTGTTTTTGCACACGCACTGCTCAACAATAATTTTTAAAATGCCATGAATTGACTGCCACCTGTTGGTTTGGTAGTCATTACGTTGTTGTTGTTGTTGTTGTTGTTGTTGTTGTTGTTGTTGTTGTTATTATTATTTTAAACGGACATCTGGACACGTTTTTTTTTGTACAGGTTGTGGAAAAAAGGTGGCCTTAGAGAGGGTTGGAAGTGGGGTAAAGGTGGAATAAGTTGTTCACAAAATAGGGTCTGTTGAGAGCGAGTGAGCACACGTATGAGAGGGAAAGATGGAGTGAGTGAGTGGAATTTCTGCATCATAGTTTGCAGCCCTTTGAGCACTTAATCTATCTAGGATCCACGGAGACCCATTTTTTCCGCACTATAAATTACTATTATTATTGAACTTTTCTTGGTGGGGCACACGCTAGTTTTAAAAAGGTGGTGTGCCCCATAGTTAAACAGTAGGGGAAACATTGTGTTGTATGGAAACCTAGTTAAAACTCAACAAAGCCAGAGATCTTGTTGGATATCTTTAAACATTCAACATGCATAATTTCTACCAGGGGTGTAATGATGCACACTGCTCACAAGACGATGCATCACAATGTTTAACAATATATTTTCTAACCAGGTGTTGAAACCATCATTGGAGTAAAAAGGTTAATTAAAGTTAAGAAGTCTAAGGTCTAATTGGATTGCTATGAGAGCACTTGAAACCATCCATCCACTAGGGAGCAGTGTTAATGTTTGCATGATGTCATCTTTTTTTGATCTAATTGTATAATAATTAAACTAATTGTTTAAAATGTGAGATGACAAGAAGTTGCAGAAGTGGCTAGAATCACAATCACTCCAAGAAGCAAATACGCTTCAGCTCCTAGTTAAAATCTTCCAGTAGCTCTCTGATATATATTGTGACAATGCTTATTTCTGCCATAATATATTGTTAATAGTTAAATTTATTACTATTTATTTGTTTATGAGAAACTCCACTTGATGCGCTGGCTCCAGTAACCTAACCTTGCTTTCCTCACCTCAGTGATTTATGTCCACTCTCACATTGTATTTCCCTCACTCTCCTTCACCCTCTTTCAAATGACTCCTAACCATAATAAAGGGTTATTAGATGTAGTTTTAATGAACACTCGTTATAATTAGAAGGGGATGAGGAATCAGAAGAGTGTCTTCGCGGCTTATTAACTTTGCTGTTCAGCTACACAAGCGAACCATTTCTCAAATGAATCTCTACACCATTAACAGGGGCAGCATGGAGGAAAAATGGCAAAGCCAGCACCACCTTTCAGTTTTAATGAAGGCACATGTGCAAACGATGGTGGAAATGTTGGCATGAGGCTGTCGAGAGGGAAATGGATGGAATCCAGGCCAGATTTTCCTCATTCTTTTTGATTACATTTGTAACCTCACACTGAACGCTATTGACTTACTGCTAGCGACCCTTGCCTCTGGACTTATCTGTGATGTTTCAAAATAATTTGTAATAATTAACATGGATGTAGAGGGGGCTAAAGTTCGCCTGTTCAATTTCCACAGTACTTTCAAATCTCTGTTCATTGGAGCAGCTATTTCTGATTCGTATTCATTTTAGAGAAGTTATTGATTTCAGTGTGCTTCGCGTAATGAAAGGGCATTGGAAATGTCCAGGCCACAAAGTGAAATTTTACATTGTGTTCCATATTACACTGTAAAATATGCTTAGTTTTATTTTTAAAGGGATGCAATGTCAAATCCATGATCCTTTGTTTACCATCTGGAGTAAACAAAAGTTTACCTCCATGTTCATACAAACAATGGTTTTTGTTTCATTTGGGAATTGCAGCTTAAATTTGTGAACTTTTAATGGGATAAATATTGCCTTAAAAAATCCTAATTTACAATTTAAATGCATTTCTTTTAACCTCTACTTAACACCAATCTGCAGATAACAAAGAAAGTGTGGCTGAGGGTGAGCAAGCATTCTAGACTCGAGTTCAATAAAATTGGTTTATCACCCAGCTCTATAATCTGGGAAGTGTAGCAGCAGCAGCTGTGGTTTCTGTCACAGGTTTTTGACCGTGAAAGTGACATGGAGGACCCTGGTTATGAGGCATCTTCCTCAGATGAGAATCAAGTTCTTAGCGTTGACCCTCCTTTTGTATCTCAACCACCAGCAGACACATTATCTTACAAAAGTTGAAATTTATGATGGTCCCGCTCCTCACTTGAATGACAGGGTAGACTTAATGCTGGTAATTTCATCAGAATGGTTCCAGGGCTCAACAGATCTGCAGTCAGTCATGTTCAAGACAAAATCAGCATTTCAGCTTTCCATTACACCATCAATTGAAAATATATTCTTGAAATAATTTGCAAGCCTACTTTGGTTTTTTGCAAATTGTTTGAAATTGTTTTTCTTGGTGTCAAATTGACCCCATACATAATTACAATAAAAAACTGATAAACAATAAAAAATATAGCTGAAACAGTGAGCAGTGAGTTTTCATGATGATTACATTTGTAGTATTGAAATGGGGAATCTGTATGTATAAAGTACAGGGCATCAGATGTTAAGAATTCAACAAAGACATGAATTACCTTACTCTAACCTTTTAGCAAAATAAAAAATACTATTCTTATGGTTTTAAATTGCTGGGGTCAAATTGACTTCTATGGTAACAAGAGGGTTTATACTTAAAAGGCATAATGCATGCAGTGACTTCTTTCTGGCCAATCAGTGAGCTCAATAACTGATCAGTCAGTGATCAACAGGATTTTGTCAAGCTGTTATTTCTCTCAATACGAGAGGACAATCACTTTAACCCAAATTAGCCTCAATTTAGAACCTCAACTGTTCTCTTTCTTTTCGATAGTTAGGTTTGTGTGATGTGAATATTGACATTGTTCCAAGTCTATAACCTTTCTATTTTTAAAGGTCTTCATTTTTCTTTCGTCACCCCTAGGGCACCTTTCACAGTCAGCAATCTCTGGACTATGGTTCTCAGTTAGTAGGAGGTGTGTCTCCAGGGAAGGGGGGGAAAACGCACCTGGGTCTGCCAGTCTTCAACTCTGTGAAGGAGGTAAGTCCCAGGGTCTGTTTTCAGCCAACAGCTGCTGTGTTTCCCCCGGGGGTTTCAAGGAGACTTATTTTGAGTTGCTGAATAACAATTGAGTCAAAGAACCTTTAACACAGGGCTGTATCATAAATAAGTGGAGCTGTGTCTTAAGCTCAGTGAATGTTATCTGACTTGTGTTCAGGCTAAGGATGGCACAGGGGCTGAAGCCACCGTGATCTATGTGCCGCCCCCTTTTGCTGCCGCTGCCATTATTGAAGCAATTGATGCTGAGATGCCACTGGCTGTCTGTATCACGGAGGGAATCCCGCAGCAGGATATGGTGCGAGTCAAACACAAGCTGCTCAGGCAGAGCAAAACCCGCCTCGTCGGCCCCAACTGTCCTGGGGTCATCAACGTAAGAGCTGCACTCATGCTGTCTCTGTGTGTGTGTGCGCTGAAAATGTTTTTTTTTTTTCCCAGCATATTATTATAAATCCAACAGCCCTCCAGTGAAATATTCCCTAATATTTACCCCAATCCTAAAGTTTAATTTTAAATAAATAGCATAATGTTTTGATGATGTGAAATGTGTGCAAGGGCGGGATTGTGTGGACTCCACGGGTCGTGTACTGACATCAACAAATACACACGGTCGCTCAAAAAGTGTCTGCCTGGTCTTCCTAAGTGTGAATTTCACATTAAATGACTCCAATCACACTGTATGCGTGTCAATTACGTATGCGTGGCGTTTGCATTTCATCTGCGGATCGATGGAGCACGCGGTCAGGTTGCTTTCACGTAGCGGATGCTTGCAACTCGTACGACGGAGGAGTGTAGATCATCTGTTACATTTACGTTTGCCAAAGTTATGTTTACATTGTTTTGCTTTAGTTTAAATACTGAAACAAACTGTATTTGGCAAAATCAACTGCTGAACATTATTTAACTTAGGCTTATATAATTCTTTTAGATGTTTATCTCATAACAGCTGAGTATTATTTAAAAACGGCATAGATTTATTTTATGTTTTTTATATATATATATATATATATATATATATATATATACAGTTCTTCTGATTCAAATTTAGTTGAAAAACTAATTCTGCTGTTTAATTAAATTTTTTCTCCAAATATCTTAATATTAAAAAAATAAAAACAAAACTTGTTTGTATTTTTTCATTTATATTTTCTCAATTTTTTTTGAAGGATCATTAAACTCTATGTGGCTTTTGCCTTTTTTTAGATTAACTTTTATACATGCATAATATCCTGATTTATCATTTTATTTACCAGTAGTTAAAACATCAAATTAAAGAAGTGTTACTTTTTTATCCAATTAATCTGAAAAAAATATCGCTTGAATAATCAATGATTAAAATAATCGTTCGTTGCAGCCTTTCCCTCTTCATAAACTCATTCTGTCAGTTCTTGCTTTCCCTTTTTAATTGATTTTAATTATTTTACTGCTGTTAGTAATGCTAAGCTCTCTGACCTGAACTTTTCACTCTCTGTATGGTTCTGTGTACAATATAATAAATCGTATGATTTGCTTTCTGTAAGTTTTTATTGTTCCTGGACCTCTCATGCCTAAGAAACTCATTTTTTAAACGCAGTAAGTAAAACTCTTGATTAAAGAAATGTTGAAGATTCGATCTGTTGCTTCATTACCTGAATTTACCGAAAGCAACAGTCAAGGTGACATTGGCGGTCTGTCCATGATCTCAAGCTGAAGTGAACTTGATTTCTACAGCAGGACAATGATCTTAAACAATTCAGAAAATCCACCATTGAACAAATGAAGACTTTGGAGGGGCCTGGTCAAATTCCTAACTCGAATCCCTTTTGGGATGGTGTGGTATGACCTTAAAAAGGCTTTAAAAACCCTTCAATTTCTGCGGAGTGCTGTAATGGTTTTCCCAAATGCTTGATTGCACTTGTTGCTGCGTAACCAGTTGTTTACGTTAACACTTTTGCACAGTAACTCTTTTAAACCCTGCTTGTTGGGTTTACTTTTCAACTGTGATTTTTTTTTTTTTTTATGTAAAAAAAACAACCGGGGGGGGGGGGGAACTCTTTTTTTGTGCCACTTAAATGTACTGTTTTTTGTTCTTCACTTGTAGCCTGGCGAGTGCAAAATTGGAATCATGCCTGGACACATCCACAAGAAAGGAAGAATTGGTAAGAACTCACCTGCATGGCACCTCTTACTCTGTATTGGTCTTGATGGAGAAGAGCAACGGCGGAGACGCACAGTGCATCACGTACTGATTGAAACAGAACCTTGAGAAATCCTTAAAAAGGCCAATTTTCCACACGTCTTCATCCTCATATCTCAAGCAGACAGAGCCAGGGCTCGGATTCTGCCTGACTTTTAATGTGAAATGAGATTCTCAGCACCTCCGGATGATGAAAGGTGTCTGCTAGAACACTCAGACGTTAGCGCAGTGATGATCAGACTGCTAAAGAGAAGAGTAAAGCTGATAACTTCTCATCTTTAAGCTGCAGAGCTGTGGCATCGCGGGTCACATCACTAGATGGATGGCTTCGGTTGGTTTATTCTGAGATGAGCTCCTTTGGTAAAATTTATGACTTCATAAAATCTCTGGGAATGGTTCTGGGAAAACCTCAATTTCCACTTATATTTGCATAAAAAAATATTTACATCTATCTTTAAAGGCACCTCTGCTTGTTGTTTTTTGTGACTGTAGAAGATGCGCTAGTGTGGTTATTTGTAATCCCTCAAGGATATTTAGTGTGTGGAAGAGAATTTGGTCATTTTATAATAATATTATATTGTTAAAACGGTACACGATTGCCAGAAAAGCTCTCTCTTGTATAAATTTACAGTGAAGCAAATGAGTATTTATTAAATTTCAGAAACTGAGAAACTGAAATTCCTGGATCTTTTTCAGATCTCTAAGGTTTCAGCATCTGGTCTCTTCTAACTGTTCCAAACGAATAGTCGTTTACAAAGGTTTTTCCATTATGAAAACAATTGTTTTATGTTTAGTTTTCATTCAACCAATAAAATACATACAATGCATTTTTTTAAAAGTTGCAAAATTAAGATATTCATTGTTTCTTTCGTTCCGTTTCAAGAGCATATATAGGTCTAAATTATTATTATTGTAAATCACAAAAAATGCTAGTTTTACAGGAGAAATTTAGACTAATAACATTAACAATTCACGATATAACCGTGTTTATGACGCATGTTTAAAATTGTACAATCAGACCAGAAGTTATGCGTCCAGAACATCTTCAGAACCGTTTGGTTGCTAATCTCAAGTTCTTTTCAAGTGGTAATAACTGTAATGTTATTTCTAAACGTTCAAATTTAAACTTGAAATTTACTCTTCCTATATCTTGGACTATGGGTCTTTTAGACTATGGGATGTTTAGAAGATATTGGTGGAGTAAATGTTGTCATTTTGTTAGTTATTTTTCATCTGTTAACAATTTTTCAAGCTGCAGGTATTGTTTTTGTTGTTTTTTTTTTTTTTTTTTTTTATACAGTGATCTATATTTTTTAGATTTATTGCAGTTAGATAAACATACGTACGACATAGGTCTTAAATTTGATTCTTACTAGTCTCTAAACTCTTAAATTTGACATTATGGAACCTGCAGATTGCCCCAAAACACAAAAACATTGCATTAAAAAATTTCTTAAAAAATTAATTCATTTGAAAACAAAAACAAACGAGCTTCAATTTATGTTACACCCACTTATGGCTTAAAGGTATAACAATGTTGAGTGGAGGAATGCAAATAAATAATAATGAAGTTAATTTATTTACTGTGCGAAAAAACAACATTCTATATAAAACAACAAAACTAACTTAACAATAATTCAATAAGAGAATGCAAGCTTGCAAATCCAGAGTCCAAAACTGAAGCACAATAAACTTAACCTTTAAAACACACAAACGAAGTAAAAGAGTGGATTTTTCTATCAAGCCAACTGAGCAAAGGTGATTGATTGGCAGGAAATCAGTTGTGATTGGTCTCTGGAGGCATCCGGAGTCATGCACACACTTCACACATTCCTCAATATTAGACCCAGAGTCAAAACAAATCACAGATTTCAGACGGTTCCTATACACTCCTCCATACCTGTCTTTTTCAGATCTTCCATGTTTTGCGGATGTCGCTAGGCATTGTTTTCGAGTGTGTTTGGACGGAAACTGGTTTGACTGCTTTTCGAGAAACCCATTTGCTTCACTGTAATTGTGTACATTTTTTGAGTCAGTTGCTCTGATTTGATGTTAAACCCTCACAAATTAGGGTTGTTTTTAATCCCAGTTTTTGGTTTGCTCAGGTATTGTATCTAGATCGGGCACCCTCACATATGAAGCCGTGCATCAGACGACACAAGTGGGTCTGGGCCAGTCTCTGTGCATCGGTAAGCACGCGGTTCAACACCTGCAAGGTGTTTCTTATGCAAGCGTTTGAGCAAACTTTCTTTCTTCCAGGAATCGGAGGAGACCCTTTCAATGGCACTAACTTTATTGATTGCCTGGAGGTGTTCTTACAAGATCCCTTAACTGAGGGTATTATTCTGATTGGTGAGATTGGAGGAGATGCAGAAGAGAATGCTGCAGAGTACCTGAAAGAGCACAACACTGTGAGCCATTTCAACTCTGCATTCAGAAGTTAATCTGTACTAACCAGTGTTTGAATGCGTGTTTATTTTTATTTTTAACTCAATTTACCGTAAATCAAGGGTTTTCTCCTTTTTCATTCATTTAAATTTATATTATTTGTTTAAAAATCGTGAAGTGAAAGTGACCCATACGAGGAATTTGCGCTCTGCATTTCACCCATCCAATGGAGCACACACAGCAGTGAACAAACTCCCACCCGGAGCAGCGGGTCACCACAGTTATGGTTGTCCCAGGTGGGAGAGAGTTTCAACACTCATCCCACCCACGACTCCCAGTGGAGCTGGGGATCGAACCGGCAACCTTTTGATCTCCAGTTAAACACTACCCACTAGGCATTTATTTAGTACATAAGAGACATTTCGAACCCAATAAAATGTATTTATATAGTTTTTAGGCGAATTCAGTGCAAAATCCAACAGAAAATCAGAGCGTGCATCTATTTTTTTGTCCACATGAAATCTGAGTTTATTATCGGGGTGTACTGTACAGAAAACCTAAAAAAAAAATCATAGCTTAGTAAAAAAAAATTCCATGCCTGGAAAAGTTTTAGAAAAATAATTAACCTGCATTTTTTTATTGTTTACATAAAGTTGACTTATGTTTTTGATAAAAGATCAAAATTGCAATCAGTTTTCTAGCAAATGCACTCAAAATTTGAACTAAGTACCATGACCAAGTGTTTCTCTCAATGCTCGGCTGGAGTTTACAATTGTGCTCATAAGTTTACAGATTTTTTTTGTTATTTCTTGGAAATAACAATGAAAATATGAAGAATAAAGCAAAAACTTTTCTTCCATTCATGGTTAACGGTTGGGGACACTATTTATTGTCAAAAAGTGGACATTACTACATGACAATGATCCAAAACACAAGGCTAAGTCTGCTTGTCATTGGTTCCACTATAGCAAAGGTAAGGTCCTGGAGCGGCCATCACAGTCACCTGACCTCAATGTCACTGAACCACTCAGAGGAGAACTCAAACGTGGAGTTCGTCCAAGACAGCCCTATAGTTGGAGGCTTTTTGCCAAGAAGAAAGGGCTGCATTACCTACAGAGAAGAAAGAACCTCATCGGCAACTACCTCAAGAGACTTCAGGCTGTTATTGATGTAAAAGGAGGGAATAGAAAATATTAAGAGCTGCGTTATTCAAACTTTTGATCAGGATCAAGTTATGATTTAAAAAGAGTAAATAACTGGCTTCACCCAACTACTAACTTTTGCCAGCGTGAGTAAATTTATGAGCAGCAGTAGTAGTTAGCCATGCTTTAAAAGTTTCATTCCATTTGTTTAATTGATGTATAGACTCCCGAAAGCTTCTGGGGTGGAGCCTCATATTGACGCTTTGCCCTTGTTTACTACTGAGCATGTGCAGACTCCTACTCGCTGCCATATCTGCATCCAATTCCTCCTCTTTTTATTGTTACTGAGCAATTTGGGTCTTCAAAGGGTATTTTAAAATGAGGATTTCTGTTTATATGGATCCTAAGAATGCATTTTTGTTGAATGATTTAAATCGATTGCTCAGTTATTTGGTGTTCTTGGGTTTTGAAAACCATTGGTTTGGATCTCAGCAGTGTTCTGCAGCAGACAGTAGCGCCCACTGCACGAGCTGTACCTGCAGGAGCTTCTCATGCCCAGAGCTCATGTTGTTTCTGAGGATGAGAAAGCAGCCTCCAGCAGCTCTTTCATCCACTTTTGGCTGCAGAAAAAATCTACAGGGTTTTCATTGTGATCTTTGCAGCCTCAAGCTTGGATTTCACTCATTCAAAGACCTTTGAAAAACCTAGCAGTGCCTCAATGGCGTCATCATTAAACATGTCATATTTGTTCCTCCGCTCCGAGAGGCATGGAAAGCTCTGAGCTGTTGGCAATCTCTTGAAATTGGGAGAATTTTCTCTCTGGGTTTTCTACAAGAAGGTGCTGGCACAAGGAGCACTCTTGGAATAATAACAAGCCATGGTGATTGCGGCAAATTGTGTAATGATGCCCAAAAATCTCCAGAGAAATCCAGCAGTCATATGCAACACAACAGTGCTGTTGAAGAAAACCACAGGAAATCACTCTGAAAATGTTCTGCAAATGAACAAGTGGCTGCTACTCTCTAAATCAGATAAAACAAATCTATTAGCATTTTACTGAAAATTGAATTTATGGTTTGAAACCGGTATGGACGTCATGGTTCATGCGTGTGACTAGCCGTGTCGGTTGCTGTGTTCAGAAGTGAGAAAATCTTTTTTAAACATAGATTTTAACCAGGAACGGATGTAATCTGTAATCTTTAATGTGATTTAGTGTACAGTTCATAAAAACTGATTTAATAAAACGTTTGCACATTTTCTGAAGTTTCAGCCTTAACGCGATTTCGATATCTCCATAGCAACTCAAAGAAAAGCAAGTCTGTGGTGTTGCTCTTCCAGTACACGTTAGCACTGCGAGGGATTCCTCTTTTCCAGCTTGTCAATTCAATTATTGGAAAAACTGATTAAGTGGAAATTATTCATTGCCAACTGCTTGCAAATAGAATGAAATTGCCACTTGGAGGCAAACTTTTCTCATTACCTCAACAAGGTATTTTTTTTTTAGAGACCTCTCCAAAGATGGCCTTGGCCATGAATAATGGAGATCGATACATGGTCATGGTACATTTCATGCGACGGGTTTAGCCTTGGGAGGGGTGTGTGGCAGTTATGAAATTCTTCCTGTGGACGGCTGTTAACAAGACTTGAATTGATCAGACTGTTAAAAGCATGGCGCCTCATTAAGAAGTGTGGACAGGGAAGATGCATCAGGTTACGGAAACAGTAATGGAAGCTGCGATCCATGCAGTGTGTTGCAAGCTATTAGCTTGAGAAAAGGCAGGTCAGATTTATGTTGCTGTATGAACCGTTTCTGACTGGCAAAGGAAAAGTGTCTGTTTTCTTTTGTAATAATAGTAGTGACAAACTGCTCATGGCCCCAGCCGCTCAACCTCAGTTTATTTCTTCCGTACCCATTTTTCATTAGCATCTGTTGCTTGTAGTGATGGAGTTAGCTCACTGTTTCCTTTTCATTTGTCATTCCCAACCTGCACACAGCAGTGCTTGTGTCTGAATAGCAATCGCCAACTGCAAAATTGGTTTTCATCCAAATTTGCATATTGATATGAATATTCCTCCCGTGTGCCAGTCAGCTACATGCTTGTTTTTGCTTATTGCTGCTGTTTGTCACCTTGGAAGTTGCCTTATAAGATTCCCTTGCAGTCCTCGTTCGCCACTGGGAAACTAGTGGGAGCAAATGAATTATTTAGAAGGATGCTTTGCAAACAGATATGTGTCAAATTGTGTTTTGCTGCCACTTAGGGTTTTTTCCATGCGCAAATACTATTATTCACTACTTTAAAAAGAAGTGCTGTTTGTAGAGAATTCAGAATTGAAGACTAAGATTCTTTCTAGAATTTTTTTTTTTGTTTCTTCTACGCAGGGTAGCTTTTTAACAATGGTCAGATTACCGAAAAATTTAAAGTAACCCTAAAGGGTTACACACCAACACCAATACACACCAACCTGATGCCAAACAACTAGTGCAACCGAAAGCCGACCATGTTGTTATTTCATAAGTCTAGTCACCTTTTGTCAGTATTGGGTAAATAAAACTGAGCTTGAACACACCAAACTGACAACACTACAAACTAGAAGGTGCTTTGTGCAAGTGCATGAGGGGTCATACCTTTGCGTACCTGCAGATGGCAGTAGACTATTTTCATTCCAAGAACTTGAGCAAAATTGAGCAGCTCATCTTCACAAGCCTCTGTCAACACAGCCATGGTTGGTTGCGAAATGTCAAGTTTCCTCATGACTGTAGTTTGCTTGTTGCGTCACTTCACGTTCAGGTCCTCCATACGCTGTGATTCATTGTCGGAACAGCCAATCACAGTGCTCGCTTGCCGATGGCCACAATAAGCCCAACTTTACTTCAACATGTTGAATTGGGCAAACTTCGGCCGAGTTGGACCTGCAGAACACAACAAACTGACATGCCTCATTGTCGCCCAACAACTGCCCGACAAAGTGCAGTGGCAGGAGTAATGATAGTCCTGTAGGTGCAAAAATATTCAGAATTTTAATGTCTGAGGTAGTACAGGAAGTTACAAGTTGCTTCAATAAAGGCTCTGCCCTCTTTGCAAGTCTTTGGAGAACTTAATCGAGACACATCTCGTTTTCTCAGCACCCCCCCCCCCCACCTGTCACATTTGTCTCTTTTTCCTCAATGCAGGATGTTATTTAGCTATTAGCATCTTCATTATTAAACGCTAAATAAGGCAGCATTTTCTGTTAAATCCTCTTAAACTTTGCATCCTGTCTTCTTCAATGGTCATGATTAATATTTCAGTAGCAAGTCTGATTTAAGAATTAAGCCACACAATAACGAATGCCTTTTATTAGAAATGATTCTGCTATCAACTATAAATGTGTCAATTTCTTTGGCATAATCTTTCTGGAACATCTGGAGTTTTTCTTAAAAAAAAAACCCATCAAATGTTCACAAAAGCAAATAAAACTAATTTCCTGTGCATTTCTTTTTATTTTAAATGCTTAGCAATTTTATCTGCAGCAGGTGTGATTAGTGTGAGTCAAATCACTATTTTGAATTAGATTATAATTCACACGGACTCAATATGGAGCGACTGGCTCCTGAACACAATGGTCCCATCTACAAACGCAGATAATTGGCATGGACGTGACAAATTATTTTCCATGAACGGGAAATTGTATGAAATGACAGACTCAAGCCTCTGTCTGCCCATCTGCTGACTCCCACACAAGCTATTACATTCCTCGATCTGCCTCCCATTTAAACCCATATTTCCGAACACCGTGCTCTGTCTAAAAGCATCTGCGCTCCACTTTACCTCTTAAGTCTGTGAATTGTATTTGTCTGTTTCTTAACACATTCTGCCAGTCTTATGTTGCCTTGAAAATATTTTTAGGTCATTCATCTGGGTTTTTATACACTTGGTTCCAGCTTGGATTACCCCAAAAAATTAAGATCTAGCCGTGTCCATACAGATGGGAAAAGAATAGCTTCATTCTGAAAACTTGATTTCAATTTGTACCAAGCTTCTCTTAATTGTGGCCTAAATGTCATGAACAGATTGTAAGGATATTATTGTGAGGAATTTAAAACCTGTTTCTGTCGATGCATTATTTGAGATGCTAGTAACTTGATCTTTGAAAGAGATATCAAGCGCTTCTCTCTGATTGCCAAGATTTGCTTATTGGTTCGAACCTTCTTCAAGCCCTGTCGGTCACCCTGTACCGATGAACTCAAGCATAATAAATAAATCGTCTGTGATGGTGTAAGATTAGAAAGAGTTGTTTTGCATGGGCTCATAGTTTACAAAACACGTGCAGCAGTTTGTCCAAACTATAGCATTGATAAATACACAAAAAAGCAAGAACTGACAAAAAATTGTGTACATTCAAATGTAAGTCGCTTTGGATAAAATAGATTTAAAAATGTTTATTGAACGGTCTATAAATCATGCCACCAATTTTATTTTTTACTTAAAAGAATTCAAAATCTGATAACAATAATTAACACAATATTATGTCCACACCATAACATGCATCACAATATCCAGCAAAATTTAGAAAAAAGCTCCTTGAACTGCTCCAGTTTTTGATGAAAACTCTTGGGAAACTCAACGTTTTGCAGCATACATCACAGAATATTGGGACATACATGTTTTGTATTCAAAGGCAGATTTTCTTATGTTTTTTTTTTTTTTACTTCCTAAGGGTGCCAATGCCAAGCCAGTGGTGTCATTCATTGCTGGTTTAACAGCCCCTCCAGGAAGGAGAATGGGCCATGCTGGAGCCATCATTGCCGGAGGGAAGGGGGGCGCTAAAGAGAAGATTGCGGCTCTTCAATCAGCTGGAGTTGTCATCAGCATGTCTCCAGCTCAGCTGGGCAGCACCATATTCAAGGTGAGGCTATTTTCTCTCAGTGTGAGCTGTAACTCAAAGGCAGAGCCACCACTGAGAGTGCCAACCTCATATTTTTACCCCGCCGTGTTGCTCTTTTAACTTTTGCAGCTCAAAACATGCGGAGAGAAAGCCATTAAAATGGAAGAATTGTTTCCATTTTCTTCGTGTTATCAGCAAGCTAAAAACTCTTTTAAAAGCACATTTATCACTTGGGGTGGCTCTGGCGGAATCAACTGTGGGAAATGTTTATTTTGTTGGCCAAAACGAAGACTAATATAAAGAGCCTCCTCAGAACCATCAGATATTCACTGTAAGGTTGCAGCGCAAGAGAGGAAATGAACAAAGCTCCATTTATTTTGTGAGTTAGCAGCTCGGCCTCTTTATCTCAATTTATCACCGCCGGCACTTTTAACAAGATGTATAAAAAGCGAAAGTGTGTATTACACTCATTCATCATTTTAGGCTTTCATTATCAGCACCAGCAAACGCTCTTTCCTCTGCATCAATAGCGTTTTCTCTCCTCCGCCACCACACCTCTGGGTTCTAATTTGTAATCATTGGAAGCAATGATGAAAAACACTCAGGCTGCTTGTTAATTTTGCAGCCCATTGTGTTCATACATCTGTGTTTATCTCATTGACCGATTTAATAATGATGATGCTGCGCGCATACACATGATTTTGGATTTGATCACTTCTCTTCCTTGTTAGCGCACATCCACTGGCAATTCTCTTGCGTGGTTCCTACTCTGATAAAAGTTGTGGGCTCTTCTGTCTTTGAAGGCTTCAGGGTGTGCTCACACAAGGCATTCTGAGCTGCTCGTGACCATTGGAGAACGTACGTTGAATTCTCTACATTTTTACGGCTTGAAATGTAAAAAAACCACAACTAGTGCAGGTCACCGGCAAAGTGGAGGGAAAGTTGTGTTTGGACTGGCCTAAATTACTGTGTATTGGTGTCCTCCTTGCTCATTCTCCCAATACGAGGGGTTGGCACCTCTCATTCAGTCGGATGTGTGAGCTCCTGTTGCGCCAATGGTTTTCGATCAAGGCACGTTCTCGCCCAACACTTTGGATCGGTGTGTAGAGGCCTTGAGACAGGAAATGATG
>SRMA01026527.1:170810-240740 GCA_007224835.1 Danionella cerebrum | reverse complement strand
TTTTTCAAGCTGCAGGTATTGTTTTTGTTGTTTTTTTTTTTTTTTTTTATACAGTGATCTATATTTTTTAGATTTATTGCAGTTAGATAAACATACGTACGACATAGGTCTTAAATTTGATTCTTACTAGTCTCTAAACTCTTAAATTTGACATTATGGAACCTGCAGATTGCCCCAAAACACAAAAACATTGCATTAAAAAATTTCTTAAAAAATGAATTCATTTGAAAACAAAAACAAACGAGCTTCAATTTATGTTATACCCACTTATGGCTTAAAGGTATAACAATGTTGAGTGGAGGAATGCAAATAAATAATAATGAAGTTAATTTATTTACTGTGCGAAAAAACAACATTCTATATAAAACAACAAAACTAACTTAACAATAATTCAATAAGAGAATGCAAGCTTGCAAATCCAGAGTCCAAAACTGAAGCACAATAAACTTAACCTTTAAAACACACAAACGAAGTAAAAGAGTGGATTTTTCTATCAAGCCAACTGAGCAAAGGTGATTGATTGGCAGGAAATCAGTTGTGATTGGTCTCTGGAGGCATCCGGAGTCATACACACACTTCACACATTCCTCAATATTAGACCCAGAGTCAAAACAAATCACAGATTTCAGACTGTTCCTATACACTCCTCCATACCTGTCTTTTTCAGATCTTCCATGTTTTGCGGATGTCGCTAGGCATTGTTTTCGAGTGTGTTTGGACGGAAACTGGTTTGACTGCTTTTCGAGAAACCCATTTGCTTCACTGTAATTGTGTACATTTTTTGAGTCAGTTGCTCTGATTTGATGTTAAACCCTCACAAATTAGGGTTGTTTTTAATCCCAGTTTTTGGTTTGCTCAGGTATTGTATCTAGATCGGGCACCCTCACATATGAAGCCGTGCATCAGACGACACAAGTGGGTCTGGGCCAGTCTCTGTGCATCGGTAAGCACGCGGTTCAACACCTGCAAGGTGTTTCTTATGCAAGCGTTTGAGCAAACTTTCTTTCTTCCAGGAATCGGAGGAGACCCTTTCAATGGCACTAACTTTATTGATTGCCTGGAGGTGTTCTTACAAGATCCCTTAACTGAGGGTATTATTCTGATTGGTGAGATTGGAGGAGATGCAGAAGAGAATGCTGCAGAGTACCTGAAAGAGCACAACACTGTGAGCCATTTCAACTCTGCATTCAGAAGTTAATCTGTACTTACCAGTGTTTGAATGCGTGTTTATTTTTATTTTTAACTCAATTTATTTTGTTTCTTGTTTTCTTTACCGTAAATCAAGGGTTTTCTCCTTTTTCATTCATTTATATTTATATTATTTGTTTAAAAATCGTGAAGTGAAAGTGACCCATACGAGAAATTTGCGCTCTGCATTTCACCCATCCAATGGAGCACACACAGCAGTGAACAAACTCCCACCCGGAGCAGCGGGTCACCACAGTTATGGTTGTCCCAGGTGGGAGAGAGTTTCAACACTCATCCCACCCACGACTCCCAGTGGAGCTGGGGATCGAACCGGCAACCTTTTGATCTCCAGTTAATCACTGTACCCACTAGGCATTTATTTAGTACATAAGAGACATTTCGAACCCAATAGAATGTATTTATATAGTTTTTAGGCGAATTCAGTGCAAAATCCAACAGAAAATCAGAGCGTGCATCTATTTTTTTGTCCACATGAAATCTGAGTTTATTATCGGGGTGTACTGTACAGAAAACCTAAAAAAAAATCATAGCTTAGTAAAAAAAATTCCATACCTGGAAAAGTTTTAGAAAAATAATTAACCTGCATTTTTTTATTGTTTACATAAAGTTGACTTATGTTTTTGATAAAAGATCAAAATTGCAATCAGTTTTCTAGCAAATGCACTCAAAATTTGAACTAAGTACCATGACCAAGTGTTTCTCTCAATGCTCGGCTGGAGTTTACAATTGTGCTCATAAGTTTACAGATTTTTTTTGTTATTTCTTGGAAATAACAATGAAAATATGAAGAATAAAGCAAAAACTTTTCTTCCATTCATGGTTAACGGTTGGGGACACTATTTATTGTCAAAAAGTGGACATTACTACATGACAATGATCCAAAACACAAGGCTAAGTCTGCTTGTCATTGGTTCCACTAGAGCAAAGGTGAGGTCCTGGAGCGGCCATCACAGTCACCTGACCTCAATGTCACTGAACCACTCAGAGGAGAACTCAAACGTGGAGTTCGTCCAAGACAGCCCTATAGTTGGAGGCTTTTTGCCAAGAAGAAAGGGCTGCATTACCTACAGAGAAGAAAGAACCTCATCGGCAACTACCTCAAGAGACTTCAGGCTGTTATTGATGTAAAAGGAGGGAATAGAAAATATTAAGAGCTGCGTTATTCAAACTTTTGATCAGGATCAAGTTATGATTTAAAAAAGAGTAAATAACTGGCTTCACCCAACTACTAACTTTTGCCAGCGTGAGTAAATTTATGAGCAGCAGTAGTAGTTAGCCATGCTTTAAAAGTTTCATTCCATTTGTTTAATTGATGTATAGACTCCCGAAAGCTTCTGGGGTGGAGCCTCATATTGACGCTTTGCCCTTGTTTACTACTGAGCATGTGCAGACTCCTACTCGCTGCCATATCTGCATCCAATTCCTCCTCTTTTTATTGTTACTGAGCAATTTGGGTCTTCAAAGGGTATTTTAAAATGAGGATTTCTGTTTATATGGATCCTAAGAATGCATTTTTGTTGAATGATTTAAATCGATTGCTCAGTTATTTGGTGTTCTTGGGTTTTGAAAACCATTGGTTTGGATCTCAGCAGTGTTCTGCAGCAGACAGTAGCGCCCACTGCACGAGCTGTACCTGCAGGAGCTTCTCATGCCCAGAGCTCATGTTGTTTCTGAGGATGAGAAAGCAGCCTCCAGCAGCTCTTTCATCCACTTTTGGCTGCAGAAAAAATCTACAGGGTTTTCATTGTGATCTTTGCAGCCTCAAGCTTGGATTTCACTCATTCAAAGACCTTTGAAAAACCTAGCAGTGCCTCAATGGCGTCATCATTAAACATGTCATATTTGTTCCTCCGCTCCGAGAGGCATGGAAAGCTCTGAGCTGTTGGCAATCTCTTGAAATTGGGAGAATTTTCTCTCTGGGTTTTCTACAAGAAGGTGCTGGCACAAGGAGCACTCTTGGAATAATAACAAGCCATGGTGATTGCGGCAAATTGTGTAATGATGCCCAAAAATCTCCAGAGAAATCCAGCAGTCATATGCAACACAACAGTGCTGTTGAAGAAAACCACAGGAAATCACTCTGAAAATGTTCTGCAAATGAACAAGTGGCTGCTACTCTCTAAATCAGATAAAACAAATCTATTAGCATTTTACTGAATATTGAATTTATGGTTTGAAACCGGTATGGACGTCATGGTTCATGCGTGTGACTAGCCGTGTCGGTTGCTGTGTTCAGAAGTGAGAAAATCTTTTTTAACCTCTTAAGCCCGAGAGTCCCCGGTACCGGGGACTTGCCCCCTTGTGCGTTACATTTTCACTCATAGCTCACTAACCCTGAGAATAACCCACAAATATTAAATACTGTTGTGTTCAGCGGAAACTCCTCTAAAAACGTATCTAATTCAATTTCATATCCGTTAACCACAGCTCGAACGCCATGCAAATAAACAACAACATGTCCGGAGTATAATTCATGACCACGTTTTTGTTTATGTGCGACATGTATCCACAATATAAACGGAAACACCCAAACCATTACATTAAATGAAAGCTAACAACCAGTTGAATCCAGCGATATGCAACTCATTTACATTGCATGAAGTATTTCAGAGCAGGGAGCGAAAGTTCCCCGAAAAAACGCCAGCGAAAACCAAGCAAGCATGTAAATCTTGTCTTACCTTGCCGTTTTTTCAACAAAAAGTTATTTCCATAGCGATAAAAGTCCGTTTGTTGTTATGTCCGGTCGATAGCTTCGCGAAAAGTCCATTTTGTGTTTTTCTGTTGCTCCAGTGCTCCTCTTACGTCACCAAATATGGAATGACTCCCCGCGCGTAAGAGCACGTCTCTCCACGCTGCGCGTCGTGTGATTCGTCGGCGATCCAGTCAGTCTCAAAATGGCTGAGCTGATTGGTTTCCTCAGAATCAGAGCTTTCCAGCGATGTATAGAGCTCCCGGATTGGACAGATGGTCGGGGGGTAGGGACATGCAGAAGCTCGACGTCGAAAGCGTTTGTGAATGAAAGGTTCCCAAAAGCGCAGCAAGATGGCGTAAATGAGCTTCTACCCCCCTTTACAGTGTTTCTTTAGGAGGTTTTTTTGCTGAAATCATGTCCCATAAGCAAGAAAAGAAGATTATGAACGAAGCTGAAGCTTTGGACAAGATTTTTTCCACATTTCAATTATTGTGCCAAATTGTGCCAAACTGTGCCAACATGGATTACGCCTGAACTTTGTTCAATCAAACCTTTACAGAATATTAGTTTCTTGTAGTATGAACACCAAACTTGCTACAGATGTTCTTGACATGTAGTGGTTACAATTGATTGTGTTTATTTGCTTCATTATAAGTAAAATAAGGAGATATTGGAGGAAACATGTGTTTTTTTTTTAGGCGCAGTTCATTTTTTGGCCATTCCAACATCAATTACTCTTACCCAGTGTTCTTGACTGTCAAATTAACTCATCCACACCACTCCCCAAGAACCTATCTTCATTTTGATACCAAGATTTGCAGTTTAGACCTTGTAAAAGCTGAGAAATGCCTTAAAAAGTAAAAGTATAGGATTTTCGGAAAATAGGCCTCAGGGCTTAAGAGGTTAAACATAGATTTTAACCAGGAACGGATGTAATCGGTAATCTTTAATGTGATTTAGTGTACAGTTCATAAAAAACTGATTTAATAAAACGTTTGCACATTTTCTGAAGTTTCAGCATTA
Organism: Danionella cerebrum; assembly: GCA_007224835.1. Classification (NCBI taxonomy): domain Eukaryota; kingdom Metazoa; phylum Chordata; class Actinopteri; order Cypriniformes; family Danionidae; genus Danionella; species Danionella cerebrum. Next base: position 235,816 of record SRMA01026527.1, on the reverse strand, counting down.
ACGCGATTTCGATATCTCCATAGCAACTCAAAGAAAAGCAAGTCTGTGGTGTTGCTCTTCCAGTACACATTAGCACTGCGAGGGATTCCTCTTTTCCAGCTTGTCAATTCAATTATTGGAAAAACTGATTAAGTGGAAATTATTCATTGCCAACTGCTTGCAAATAGAATGAAATTGCCACTTGGAGGCAAACTTTTCTCATTACCTCAACAAGGTATTTTTTTAGAGACCTCTCCAAAGATGGCCTTGGCCTTGAATAATGGAGATCGATACATGGTCATGGTACATTTCATGCGACGGGTTTAGCCTTGGGAGGGGTGTGTGGCAGTTATGAAATTCTTCCTGTGGACGGCTGTTAACAAGACTTGAATTGATCAGACTGTTAAAAGCATGGCGCCTCATTAAGAAGTGTGGACAGGGAAGATGCATCAGGTTACGGAAACAGTAATGGAAGCTGCGATCCATGCAGTGTGTTGCAAGCTATTAGCTTGAGAAAAGGCAGGTCAGATTTATGTTGCTGTATGAACCGTTTCTGACTGGCAAAGGAAAAGTGTCTGTTTTCTTTTGTAATAATAGTAGTGACAAACTGCTCATGGCCCCAGCCGCTCAACCTCAGTTTATTTCTACCGTACCCATTTTTCATTAGCATCTGTTGCTTGTAGTGATGGAGTTAGCTCACTGTTTCCTTTTCATTTGTCATTCCCAACCTGCACACAGCAGTGCTTGTGTCTGAATAGCAATCGCCAACTGCAAAATTGGTTTTCATCCAAATTTGCATATTGATATGAATATTCCTCCCGTGTGCCAGTCAGCTACATGCTTGTTTTTGCTTATTGCTGCTGTTTGTCACCTTGGAAGTTGCCTTATAAGATTCCCTTGCAGTCCTCGTTCGCCACTGGGAAACTAGTGGGAGCAAATGAATTATTTAGAAGGATGCTTTGCAAACAGATATGTGTCAAATTGTGTTTTGCTGCCACTTAGGGTTTTTTCCATGCGCAAATACTATTATTCACTACTTTAAAAAGAAGTGCTGTTTGTAGAGAATTCAGAATTGAAGACTAAGATTCTTTCTAGATTTTTTTTTTTTTGTTTCTTCTACGCAGGGTAGCTTTTTAACAATGGTCAGATTACAATCTGACAATGGTCAGATTACCGAAAAATTTAAAATAACCCTAAAGGGTTACACACCAACACCAATGCACACCAACCTGATGCCAAACAACTAGTGCAACCGAAAGCCGACCATGTTGTTATCTCATAAGTCTAGTCACCTTTTGTCAGTATTGGGTAAATAAAACTGAGCTTGAACACACCAAACTGACAACACTACAAACTAGAAGGTGCTTTGTGCAAGTGCATGAGGGGTCATACCTTTGCGTACCTGCAGATGGCAGTAGACTATTTTCATTCCAAGAACTTGAGCAAAATTGAGCAGCTCATCTTCACAAGCCTCTGTCAACACAGCCATGGTTGGTTGCGAAATGTCAAGTTTCCTCATGACTGTAGTTTGCTTGTTGCGTCACTTCACGTTCAGGTCCTCCATACGCTGTGATTCATTGTCAGAACAGCCAATCACAGTGCTCGCTTGCCGATGGCCACAATAAGCCCAACTTTACTTCAACATGTTGAATTGGGCAAACTTCGGCCGAGTTGGACCTGCAGAACACAACAAACTGACATGCCTCATTGTCGCCCAACAACTGCCCGACAAAGTGCAGTGGCAGGAGTAATGATAGTCCTGTAGGTGCTAAAATATTCAGAATTTTAATGTCTGAGGTAGTACAGGAAGTTACAAGTTGCTTCAATAAAGGCTCTGCCCTCTTTGCAAGTCTTTGGAGAACTTAATCGAGACACATCTCGTTTTCTCAGCACTCCCCCCCCACATTTGTCTCTTTTTCCTCAATGCAGGATGTTATTTAGCTATTAGCATCTTCATTATTAAACGCTAAATAAGGCAGCATTTTCTGTTAAATCCTCTTAAACTTTGCATCCTGTCTTCTTCAATGGTCATGATTAATATTTCAGTAGCAAGTCTGATTTAAGAATTAAGCCACACAATAACGAATGCCTTTTATTAGAAATGATTCTGCTATCAACTATAAATGTGTCAATTTCTTTGGCATAATCTTTCTGGAACATCTGGAGTTTTTCTTAAAAAAAAAACCCATCAAATGTTCACAAAAGCAAATAAAACTAATTTCCTGTGCATTTCTTTTTATTTTAAATGCTTAGCAATTTTATCTGCAGCAGGTGTGATTAGTGTGAGTCAAATCACTATTTTGAATTAGATTATAATTCACACGGACTCAATATGGAGCGGCTGGCTCCTGAACACAATGGTCCATCTACAAACACAGATAATTGGCATGGACGTGACAAATTATTTTCCATGAACGGGAAATTTTATGAAATGACAGACTCAAGCCTCTGTCTGCCCATCTGCTGACTCCCACACAAGCTATTACATTCCTCGATCTGCCTCCCATTTAAACCCATATTTCCGAACACCGTGCTCTGTCTAAAAGCATCTGCGCTCCACTTTACCTCTTAAGTCTGTGAATTGTATTTGTCTGTTTCTTAACACATTCTGCCAGTCTTATGTTGCCTTGAAAATATTTTTAGGTCATTCATCTGGGTTTTTATACACTTGGTTCCAGCTTGGATTACCCCAAAAAATTAAGATCTAGCCGTGTCCATATAGATGGGAAAAGAATAGCTTCATTCTGAAAACTTGATTTCAATTTGTACCAAGCTACTCTTAATTGTGGCCTAAATGTCATGAACAGATTGTAAGGATATTATTGTGAGGAATTTAAAACCTGTTTCTGTCGATGCATTATTTGAGATGCTAGTAACTTGATCTTTGAAAGAGATATCAAGCGCTTCTCTCTGATTGCCAAGATTTGCTTATTGGTTCGAACCTTCTTCAAGCCCTGTCGGTCACCCTGTACCGATGAACTCAAGCATAATAAATAAATCGTCTGTGATGGTGTAAGATTAGAAAGAGTTGTTTTGCATGGGCTCATAGTTTTCAAAACACGTGCAGCAGTTTGTCCAAACTATAGCATTGATAAATACACAAAAAAGCAAGAACTGACAAAAAATTGTTCATTCAAATGTAAGTCGCTTTGGATAAAATAGACTTAAAAATGTTTATTGAACGGTCTATAAATCATGCCACCAATTTTATTTTTTACTTAAAAGAATTCAAAATCTGATAACAATAATTAACACAATATTATGTCCACACCATAACATGCATCACAATATCCAGCAAAATTTAGAAAAAGCTCCCTGAACTGCTCCAGTTTTTGATGAAAACTCTTGGGAAACTCAACGTTTTGCAGCATACATCACAGAATATTGGGACATACATGTTTTGTATTCAAAGGCAGATTTTCTTATGTTTTTTTTTTTTTTTTTACTTCCTAAGGGTGCCAATGCCAAGCCAGTGGTGTCATTCATTGCTGGTTTAACAGCCCCTCCAGGAAGGAGAATGGGCCATGCTGGAGCCATCATTGCCGGAGGGAAGGGGGGCGCTAAAGAGAAGATTGCGGCTCTTCAATCAGCTGGAGTTGTCATCAGCATGTCTCCAGCTCAGCTGGGCAGCACCATATTCAAGGTGAGGCTATTTTCTCTCAGTGTGAGCTGTAACTCAAAGGCAGAGCCACCACTGAGAGTGCCAACCTCATATTTTTACCCCGCCGTGTTGCTCTTTTAACTTTTGCAGCTCAAAACATGCGGAGAGAAAGCCATTAAAATGGAAGAATTGTTTCCATTTTCTTCGTGTTATCAGCAAGCTAAAAACTCTTTTAAAAGCACATTTATCACTTGGGGTGGCTCTGGCGGAATCAACTGTGGGAAATGTTTATTTTGTTGGCCAAAACGAAGACTAATATAAAGAGCCTCCTCAGAACCATCAGATATTCACTGTAAGGTTGCAGCGCAAGAGAGGAAATGAACAAAGCTCCATTTATTTTGTGAGTTAGCAGCTCGGCCTCTTTATCTCAATTTATCACCGCCGGCACTTTTAACAAGATGTATAAAAAGCGAAAGTGTGTATTACACTCATTCATCATTTTAGGCTTTCATTATCAGCACCAGCAAACGCTCTTTCCTCTGCATCAATAGCGTTTTCTCTCCTCCGCCACCACACCTCTGGGTTCTAATTTGTAATCATTGGAAGCAATGATGAAAAACACTCAGGCTGCTTGTTAATTTTGCAGCCCATTGTGTTCATACATCTGTGTTTATCTCATTGACCGATTTAATAATGATGATGCTGCGCGCATACACATGATTTTGGATTTGATCACTTCTCTTCCTTGTTAGCGCACATCCACTGGCAATTCTCTTGCGTGGTTCCTACTCTGATAAAAGTTGTGGGCTCTTCTGTCTTTGAAGGCTTCAGGGTGTGCTCACACAAGGCATTCTGAGCTGCTCGTGACCATTGGAGAACGTACGTTGAATTCTCTACATTTTTACGGCTTGAAATGTAAAAAAACCACAACTAGTGCAGGTCACCGGCAAAGTGGAGGGAAAGTTGTGTTTGGACTGGCCTAAATTACTGTGTATTGGTGTCCTCCTTGCTCATTCTCCCAATACGAGGGGTTGGCACCTCTCATTCAGTCGGATGTGTGAGCTCCTGTTGCGCCAATGGTTTTCGATCAAGGCACGTTCTCGCCCAACACTTTGGATCGGTGTGTAGAGGCCTTGAGACAGGAAATGATGCAGGACAGATGGTGAGGAGGGAGTTGGAATTGAAACTTCAGTGACTTGCCCAACCTTGTATTTCGTATGCGTCCAGCTACCTCCACCCAGGATGAAGATCCATGAAGATTCATGAAGAATGTGTGGGCTATTTTATTCCATCAATGATTTGTTAGAGGTAAATGCCCTCAGGTTTTTGGGAACCACTGAGGCGATATCAAATGCAGAATAAAGCTTAATGACTTCAGCCCTGAATAAGACCTACCTGAAAGTTGCCTACCCCCAATCTGCTCAAACTCCCATAGACTTCCTTTCAACGCTTCCAAACTGGTAACATAAGCTTATGCAAGAAGCTATGGGATTTCACTAAATTCCACTATACTTCTTCACAGAAAGGTAAATTCAATTCTTTACTGTTAGAATTTGGATTTAAGTATCGGTTGTTTGCGTTTAATGTCATTGTTGAGACTTTTCCCCCACCGTGCAACTTGCAAAATCCAAGTAAAATATATCCAAATAAATCCAAACTGTAGTAAAAGGTCAGAAAATCAAAAGTACAGATACCCAAATGTCTACTTAATACTGTTTAAGTATCTAAACTCTCTGATATTGGTTAACTTTATGAATGATGCATCAGTTTTGTTTGATTTGTTATTGGTTTCAGTGATTTTTTTTAAATCAGGAAGTGTATATAATGTAGTATGTTTTTAGCAACAACAACAACAAAAAAAAGAAATAATATTAAAATGTCTTCCAAATCTTCCAATAATGATGTATCACAGCTAATATAAAATTTTCCCGCTCCTCAATACTGATTCATGATGTCTATTCAAGTACTTCTTGACCACTAGATGCCAGTAGAGCTTCAAGTATTTTCACAGAATAAGCTCAGCATCTCAAGTCTCAGAAACGTTCCGTCTGCATTTGGAAATCGCTCTAAAATGTACCATTCCGTCACCCTTAGTTGAGGAAAATGCATTTTCAAAAGCACAATGCATCACCCGGTAGCTGAAAGCCTTTGTAAATTAACTATGTAAATAGCTATTCCTCACTGGAGCAATCTGTTTGTCTTTGTAGCAAACAATGCATTTCTCAAAGCTCAATATGTTCACCCACGGTTTCTGTAAATGTCTTTTAAATATTGTCAAATCCTATGATTTACTGCGCTATTTCATCTCTAGCTCAGGGAGCTTTCCTGCCTTTATTACGTCAAGTTTGAGAGATCCAATGTATTCATTTGAAATGCATCAAATGGAAATAGATTCTTCAGTCAAAAGTCGCAGGGGCCAATGCAAGCATATTCAATAGTGCTCGGTAAACCAGTCAAATGGAAATTCCTTTTCAGACCGGGTAAACGAAGCACCAAGGAGGAATCTTAATGTTTAATCTATTGCTATTGCTATTTAGAATTGGTTAAAAACATCAAATGAAGAAAGCAATAGGAAACAATATCTTTTTCTCTCACTAATACTGTGTGGCAGGTTTTATGCCTCAACAAGAATAGTGTTACTCATTTAGAGCCATCTTTAGAAGCAGATTTCTGTATGTTGGTCATAATATGCCATTGGATTTAGCCTTTGGATTCAAAGTTACACTACATCTTTTGATCATAAACAATATCTTAGAATCAGTTCATATTTTTCTTATTTCTACCAAACATGCCGGTGACCTCTCTCTTCTGTGCAGAGATCAATTAGAAGATCTATTACACTGCTAATTTTAAATAAAAAGTTTACATCTTTTGATGATGAACAAGTGAGTAAACGTCCTGTGTGAATCCTGCACAACAAATCACATCCCTAGATGAAAATAGGGCTGGGCGATAATTCGATAACTTATCATTTTTTTTCTCGAAAAGATGATATGGAGTGGTCAATAATGTTTATGATGTGGTGCAGTGTGTGTCACAGATACATTTCCGGCCAAAAATTATGAACAAAACAAAGAAATTAAACCATTTTACCCACAGTTAACTGCAGCAGACAATACATTTGTCCTAAATAATGTTCATCATAAATCACTGAAAATATATTGTTTACATCCTGTGCATTGTGTCCCTTTAAAAGGAGAAATGTGAAATCTTTTAAAAGGGCAGCTACCATCTCTGTACAGTTTGAAACCGAGTTCCGTGTCCGTGTGGTAGTGTTGTGCTTTTACTATGAAATAAATATCTTCTTTTAAATGTCTAGATTATTATTTTTCTATGAAGATCCTTTCCAAGCAAAAAATGCTTTAAATATGTATTATTTTTAGATCACAAGTGCATTTTCTTTCCAATAGTGCATTACCAAATAATTCATCTACAAATCAGATTGTTTCATTCTTAACTGTGAAAACACAAGAATTAAATATTGGGATCGTTGGACAAGCAATTCTTTAAATCTAGTTCTTTTTCTCATTTAATCAGAAAAATAATCTTTTTGATTGATTGATTGACTGTGGAATGAATCGTTAGTTGCAGCACTGAACTTTTCTATAGAAACGTTAGCCAAAAATGTAGATTTTGTATGTTTTTAACAGTTCCAGGTTCCTTTGACTCACTAAGTGGACCCCTGGCTGCGGCTGTCTTTGAGAGATGCGCTTCTCCCACTCTCCTGTCTTGACCCTCTCCCCTGTTTGTCTGCAGGAGTTTGAGAAGAGGAAGCTGTTGTAACTTGTAAGAGGGAATGTGAGAAACAGCCTGGCCTCCCTGCCTTAGGACATTCATCCCTGCTGGAGCCCGCCACCATCCTCCAGGCTCAACACTGCGCACATTTTGTCTTCTCAGCTCACTCTCTGAATAGATGTTCCGTATTTGTACCAGAGGAAATAAAAACATTTCAAAGTCTATCACAGGATTCCTCGTAGAAGTGTACCGCAGAGGAACATCCTCAAACTTGTAATCCAGCCACACTTGGAGAGATATCATCCATGTGTTGCTTTTATGTCATAATGTTTTCTCTCCTTCTGAAATGAAAAATATACCTCTTATGATTGAACTTGCAGTTGTGGAAGTTGTTTTTACGTTCGCGATTCGCCTGTGCCCCAGTTATTGACATCACGCCGTACCGTTGTCCACTTTGAATGAATCACCCCTAGGTAAGTGGCAATGTGTGAATTTCTTAGATTGTTTTTTTTGTATGTATGCCGCTCTTCTCTATTTCATCTCTTCCACAAATGCAAGATGGTTACATTTTGGTTGCTTTGTCTATTGGTCTTTCCTAAGGATCCGCTGTTGTTTTCAGCATCTAATTCCCAAGGCAGGCAGGTTTAGAAAGCCTTCGGCAGGTATTGGTCATCTTCAGTTGCGACAACGCAACAGACAAGATTTTTCGTTTAAAACAGACCACTTTCAGTTTTGGCAGAACGAATTTGGAGAGCTGAGTTAACGTTTAAAAGCATAAAATACACCTTACCTGTCCCAGGCTTTTTGCAAAGGCTTCTTTAGCAGAGACGGGTTTATTAATTCTGACATGCCGCGCTTGGAGGGAAAATGTGTGTGGGAGGACTTTCTCCTTTGGCACTGTAATTGCATCTCTCCTGCCTAATGACATACATTCATATTTTACTCTGATAAAGAATGAAAATGCTAATTTGTTCTCTTGGCAGGTACATTTCACAAGTGCTAGGAGTTGATGAATATTCGAAGTTTCTGTCACACACATATACATCAGCTTCAATTATAAGGGTAGCGGAGGTTATGTGTATTGGATTCTGAGCGCCCTCGAATTCAATAACACTGATTTCTATGGAACGAGTGGGAGGTGGTTCGCATGGAAAGTCACCGATATATTGTATCATGAAAGCTCTCAGGCTGAACTGTGAAGAACAGAAGAGAAAAGGATTATCATCACATCTTTGTGTGAAGGGAAACTGGGAGTAACTGGATGATTTCTGCATTTGGTGCTGAACTTGATTTTCAGGCTCAAAATGGTCATTTCCTGTAGAGTGCGTCACTACTGTATAGTCGAAAATGGACAGAATGGAAAGTTATGAGTGGAGTGGAAATTAGGAAACTCAACACTGCCCTGATCTACCATTCAAGTGGCTACACCATGATTATCCACCTCTCAGAGTTGTTCTAAAGGGCAAACCAAAACTTGGACCAGGCTTTAAACATGTTTTTCCTCCTGTTGCTTCTGGCTTTTTACCATTGGTGTCTATTGGATCTCCTTCTTTTGGCAGGTACTTGCTGCTCTCTAGGTCTCGAGCATGCTCAGAGTATTATTGTTTTGTGGCCTTTGGAGCATTTTTGAAGGCCTAAATGACTCTATATCGCCACCTAACACTATCTCTTATGGTGCGCTAAAAGATTGTCATAGGCGAATGCAATTCGGCACACGTCTAGGGTACCAAGACTTTAATAAAAGTAATATTATATAAAATTGTTTCCAAAATTGACAGGAAGTTGGCTATTCGCAAGTAAATTAAAATTTTTGTTTGTACTTTAACAAACTCCTCTTAAAGGTTGTATCTGTTCTTCCCCAAACTCCACCAGTCCTGTCTTTAGGAATATGGAATGTTAAATTGTGAAGCTTTTTCCACTTTGTAAAACTTTGCACACGGCGTCTATTGAAAGACGCTGGCGCCAGAAGTGGGTTACATTTTTTTCTAAACTGGAAAAGAAAGTTCAGAGTCTGGTTCTGTAGGTACTTTGGTGCTCATTAACATTCATTCGTTCATTTTCCAAATGTTTTTTCTCTTATTGGGGTCACGGGGGTCAGTAGCGTACATTGGACGGGGGTACAGGTCGCTACACCTAAGGGGAATTTGAATTATTCAATTAACTTAACAGCATGTTTTTTGTGGGGGATTGTCGGGGAAACCGGAGTACCTGGAGCATGGGGAGAACATGCAAACTCCTTCCGGGACGGTCACTGGGGAGCCTCGAACCGACAACCTTCAAACTGGAAGGCCACTGCGCCCCTGTGCTGTCCTTCCTCATTAACAAAAAAAATATAAAAAAAAAACTACTATTCAGATTGTCCATTAATATTGGTAGCATACTTTTAAAAATAAAACGTATAGTTTTATTTATAGCTATGTAACTATTTTACATAAGTTTTTTTTTATGAAAATAGTATTTTCTGCTCTGAGAATTTGACAGCTTGATCTTCAGATTTGCTTATTCAATCTCTGTCTGCGTGCATATATTTAAAGCAGAAGTTTAGAATAAAACACAATTGTATAACTTCAGAATATTTCAGAAAATTGAATTTGAACTACAGCATTGATAAATGCACAAATAAGCTCCAAATTGATATCTTCTGACTGGAAAAAAAACTAATAAAGGTTAAGTCTCTTATGATAAGGAGTCTATTTTCCAGGACGGCTGATATGGTATTTTCTCTTACAACAAAAAGTCTATATTTGAACATTTTGTTACTCGATGCAAGATTTTGCAAGATGCATGACAAATATTTAGAAGATTGTCAAACATTTGACATAAGTGCACTTAAAAATAGATGAATCAAATTAAGAAAAAACAACAAAGAATCTAAAATAGCCTTCTCTGAACAGTGTTTCAAACACCAAAAAATTAATGGTATTTTAATGCAAAAAAAAAGGACAAACAGAAATTAGGGAGAGTATAGAAGGCAAGACCAATACCTAGATGAGCTAGGATCGATTTCACTCATGTCCCCCGATAAACAGGGATGCTTATTTCCCAGTGCATTTTCCATGTCACAAATGCACTCACTTGAAAAAAAATAAAACATCAAAATGGCTGAAATAATGGATGGATTCATGTATGGATGGATTGATTGATTGATTTGCCAGGCTGAAGGGGGGGGGGGATCTACATGATTTTCTTCTTCTCAATCAACAACAGAGAAGACCTCCAATAGAGTCTTGTTTGTAAACTAGTCCACAGTAAAATGGAGATGGTAAGTGACTTGTTGTTCTGGATTAGCAAACCACGATAAAATAAATTAGATCTCATCTGTCAATCCTTATATTCATCCTTTGAAGCAGTTTCTATGGTAGCAGCATCTAATATATCTTGTTTTAAACTATCAGCACACTGAACTTTTTACTCATGTTTTTCATAGCTGACCTCAATAAAATGTTTCTTGAAATTAAATAAAGCTTTTTACTTCTGAAACGCAAAGTTATTTACTGTTCTGTTGATCAAACAAAATAAAAAAACAAAATTAAACAATGAGATTTTTCCCTAGTAGATCCAAAAAGCTGGCTGTAAATCTGTGAAGATGATTAGTTCTGTGTGTTTGAGCTATGCAATCACACATCACTTTTTCACGCTAACATGTTTGCTCTTAGTAAAGTAAAAGGTTTTGGGCAAAGTAAAATGACTATTCACTCAGTGATCAAAACAAATTTGAAAAGCAATATAAATCTATCATCCTCTACACCAACCTATGACTCTCAGATAAAATAATGGTTCAGCTGGTGATTATTCCAAACAAACTGTACCCTGTTGTGACAGCAGTTCATCGACTGACCACTTGAGGCTGCTGTGAGAAGTGAGCAGATTCCCACTGACATGCGTTAAAGTGCTCAACTTTACTACAGAAACCGTTTTCTGTTAACAAGCTTCGTGAAACACGAGAAATCGAGACTAGTTTCACCCAATTTTACTTTCCAAACTCTAGAATATGGTTTATGATGTTTTCTATAGTCTATGGTTTCGCCTCATAATGAGTAAAAAGTGGGGGGAACTCTAGATGGGTCTCCAGGTCGGTCATCCCAGGTCCACATACACTCACCGGGAGGCTGCTCTGCGAACTACTAATATACTGCTGTTCCAATTAAATTGTAAACAATCTTCCTGGGGTCAAAGGCCTCACTTGACTAAACAAAGCGTGCGGAATGAACTGTTTATTTCTTAATTCAAAGGGCATTGTTTGATAGCAGCTCCAGAACATAATTGCTCTTTTTATTGATTATATCTCCACTGAAGTTTTTCAAATAAAGCTGTCAAATGTTTCTACCTGCTTAATTCATCCCGGAGTACATTAACATTGCGCTGCTTCAAACTATTTTGACAGTTTAATATGAGAAAAACATACATTAAAGGTAGAAACAATCAAATGGAGCTTGTTAGAAATGTTGTTCCAGAATTCCTTCCAGAAAATTCCTTCTCGTTTTAATCCTGGAGAGACTGGCATGACAGGAGGTTGACCTAAAACATCTAACAATGTGCATTTGTTACACTCTCGGCACGTTGATTGATCTTGCACAGCTGGAAGCAAAAAATGCTCCGTTCAGTTTTAATTAAGGACGTGAAGTCACAGCTAACTTTGCCACAATACGAAAGCAGCTAACCCTTAGAGGTCTCTGCATGCATCAGTGTGTCTGCCAATCACAGCGCTGTTTTATATTCATTAGAAGTGACAAAACCCAGCTATTGTTTAATTTTTATTTCAAATTTAATGTTTCAAAAAGGTTATTAGTTTTGATATTTTTTGTTTTAAACATTTCAAGAGTTATGACACAATTTGAAAGGTAATTAAATATGCAAAAGTCTTTCTTTTTTTTACAGACCCAATATCAGAGCCATCTTGTGGTGAAAAGAGTAATGGATAACACTTGGAAGAACAACACCTGTGATATGGCTTGTGTTTTCAAAGGTCTGGCACAATAAAAAACAATGGAACAATATAGCTTGCAACGGTGTATAAGATTTATCAGCGGGTCACCTGTTTTTTTATGCACTTTTTCCCATTTCTTGACCTTTTGAATTTTTTTTTTATTTTGTCTCAACACCTTTTGATATTTGTTATAAAACAAAAACTGTTCATTGTCAATTTTTGCAATAAAAAAGCAAAATGTACTGTATTTTTTCTGTACATTTTCAGGTTCGTTGTAATGAAAAAGTAAAAAAAAAGATTACATTAAGCATTGCCAGAAAAAGATTTAAGAGAGCAAATTTTTTCTGTGTGTTTGTGAATTGTTATAAAGAATTAATGTGAAAAAATGTATTTGAAGTTATTTATCAATATAAATGCAGGAAATCTAATACATAATATTTTTCAAACTTTTATTATAACTACAATGGTAAAAACTGGTAAATAAGCAAGAGCATGTTTGGTATTTAAATCTTATTCTGAAACACTTAGTAAAATACTAAACCTTTCTCCTTTTTGTGTTTCACAGGCATGTGTGTCAGGTTTGGATGGGAAATGGTGTTTGGATGAGTAGATATCCTCTGAAAACCAATTTCCTTCTTCACCAGGAGAACTTACCGTAAATGTTTATCTGTACTTGGAGATTATGCTACTTAACAATTAAGTTACAATCCAGGCTTCATTAGGGAAATTACCTTGATAAAAGACTGGTGCTGGTATTTAAGGCTTTATTTGTTTGGGGGCTTATAGTTGGCGGACTCCCTTCGCGGTAGAGTGGCCAAGCAGCACTGTGGACTTATCACTGCCCTTCTTCATCCACACCTCACTGCTTTCAGTTTAGCTATGAAGAATTGTGCACTGGAAGTGTGACCGGTGATAAGAACGCGGAAATAACTGCTTCTGGAGCGCCACAGGTGTTTGCTGAGTTTGGTTTTGCTTATCCAGACAACTCTAAGCAAATGCACATTATTACTGTAAGTCTCGAGGAAAGAGGAGGAGACACAGACGCTTGCAGTAAACAAACAACGCAATAAAGTAACAAAACACTGAGCTTTATAAAAAAAAATAAAAATCTAAATAACGTACGCCTGATGGCAAAACCTCAAAACACTGTGACAATTCTCTGTAAATTTAACTGCGAAGTACAGCATTTCGTAAAACATGTGATAACTGTAAAATTGAACGTCCATCAAATATTCTCTCTCTTTCTCTGTGTTCCTACATTTGAACTGTGTCAACTCGTCAATCAATGGCTCTCAGACAGATCAATCTTTTCTCCTATAACTTCTCATAAATGTTTGGGAAACCTGTGGCTGCAACATTAGATCATTTACTCTGGCAGACCCTTGTTTTGTGCAGGGAATAGTTGAAATCTCTTGTTTAAACAGAAGTGCACAAATAATGAGAGTATTTTTTTTTCTGGACCATTCTGTCCGAACAGAGTTTACTCTATTCTTTAGTTTTTTTTTTGTAGCTGGCTAAATCATTGGTCTAAGCACCACTATGATATTGTTAGATTATTGCATTGGTACACAAATAAATACCTTTTCTCTTTCTCTCTGAAGATGTTTGAGAGCAACTTATTAAAGTTGTGTTAAGTTACGAAATTGTGAGATTTGATTGTTTCGTTAAAAACAAAACAAAATGGTAGATGGAATGAGCAAGTGGAAAATATTGTTGAGTAAAGCTGATAAAACTATTTGCATATCTTGATTTGTAGTATGAACCTTTTTTTGCAGGGATCAGAAGAGCTCTGACCATCATCAAAGTTGTTGAGCAATTTTCCTGCATCCACAACTGCGAGACATGCACTACTCTACAAGCGGTAAGTTCCTGATCTGCCGATTATCTAATTCCCTGAGAATCTAGATGTTTCAGTCTGTAGATGTTTAGGTCAGAAGCTCTTACTGGTGTGTCATCAGGTGCACACCATCCTTCCTCGAAATTTCACAGATGGAGGCCCACAATGTCTCTGGAGGGCTCAGCTGTGTGCCCACAGTGTCCCAGGTTTAACCCTATTCATGCCATACCTTTCCTGATGAACTCTTCCAAGGGTGTTCAGATTCTCCGAAATCTGACCGCCTAACTTGTCTCTACTGTCCAACTAGGGTCCCAACCCCCGATCAACAGCAAGTTGCTGCTGAAAAGCATGCTCTTAAAGGCCTGTAAGAGAGAACGTCTTCTTTATTCTCTGCCAATTGGTTGGTTACGTTGGTAAAATCACTTATAATGTAAAACCTTAGTTTTCCAATCATTTTGGGATGCTTCCAAAATTAGTTTTTCTTCATAAGCCTCTTCCACCGTATCTTCCCATGTTACGGTTAACCACACAATCTTAGAGAAACTACCAGACCGGAATGTTGTGACGGCCATTATTCAGAGATGGGATTGGTGGGGAGCAACGTCATCCAATCTGCCTCGCCGACCGTCGTTATTTTTCTGTTAAGTTAACTTGTAAAAGAGGATTGATCAATACAGTAGAAAGATATATGAAGAGTTTAAAAATTCACAATTCTGTATCTTAACGTATAGACAGGTTCTCAGAGTTCATTATATCGTATAACATTGATTGTCTTTCACCTATTGGACAAAATATTCAATCCATTCAGCAGATGAAGAAACCCCCATAGGTTTGTTTGAACAACCGCAGCTCTCATTTCTACTGGGAAATCAGTGGAGTTGTATCACACAGTGTTTCAAAATAGAGACCTAATAGTTCTGTAATTTACAGCCACCGGTGCGCCTTCAAGTTGTTCTTGATCAATCAAGCGCAACTGTTCTTTAACAAAAGCCTGACTCCAGAGACGCTCCAGCAGTGGAATTTGAGCAAACATGGAGACCTGCTAGATGAGGTAGCTAATGTATTCAGAATGATTCTTGGCAAACGTGCAAATTGCTACAGGCCTGGAATTAGACCCTACAGAAGTTCTGCTCCAGTTGGGAAAAGCTTGTGTTTTGCGAGTGAATCTGATGGATATTCCATCTGCTGCTTTGTAGTCTTATAGAAAGATGTAGAAGACCTCATTGCGAACGTTGAGGAAATACAACTAGGCGAGTTCAGACTGCTTAATTTTTTTTTTTGTAAACTCGCCCAACTGTCCATCAGTGAAGAATCCATGGAAGCAACTGTCGATGTTGGGGACTGAGTGGCTTTGTTAACTTTAAATTCTGATCCGAGCTACCTTTTTATCAACCAAATAATAATAAAATTTTTTTTTAGATGATGCCGTTGGCTATAACTGCAATGTTTACAGAGAGAAGTTGTGAATGCAGACTTGGAGCCGTGAGAGCTGGAATACTGATGTGACTGCCTTTAGCGATGCTGAATTCATTTTAGAATGTCGAGGAGAAACTTTCACCAACTTTCACGGGAGGACAGGCATCTTCGTCGAGCCATGGTTGTTTATCTTTCTGCTCCTGCCTCAGAATTGTGCCATCGTTTGCCTTTTAAATGATCTGAGAGGTTGAGGAATGTTTATAACACTCTTATACAGATCCAACAAAGCAGTTTTAAGTTAGTGTTTTTAAATTAAAATAAAATGAAAGTAGGCAATTTAGAATAATTAATGGTCATATGTATTAGGTGTGTAGGAAAAAACAGAGCTCCAGGAGGATGAACCCTCACTCACTACTTCAATTTACATGGGGTGCTACATGATGCTCTACCCAGAGTTCATGACAAGAAACTTAGAGCACAAATTGCAAACTGGGGCAGTGGGTGAGCCGTTGTGCTCAGGCTTTAGTGTTTCATTTAGTCGAAGAGTTTCCATGTTAATTCTATATTTTCCTATTTCAAACATTGTTTCTGTAACATTGAGTGGTAATACCAGCTGAAAATGAATTTAATTTGGTATAACAATAAAATATAATTACATGACTTGACTTGCTGTCTCATCAAAGTACCACATTAGAATTCACTGAAATCCTGAGAGTGGCCCGTTGTTTCTCAAACTCTGTCGGCATTGCTAAGTTCTAATTTTTATACAAACATCTCTCAATTCACTTTTTTGCAGTAAATACTTATAATTCATTACAAATATGAACATTTTGCAGTATTACTTTTGCTTGCATATCTAAATTTGTTATTGTGAAAATGTTTCAGGAGTAATAATCCTAAGGCTACATTCAGACTGGAGACAAAATCTGAATTTTTTTTTTTTTGGCAAAGGTTGTGACCTTTATTGGATATTTTCACAGCAGTCTGAAGAGGTTAATTCCCATTTCTAGACATCTGACCCAGGCCGTTTCATCTATGGTCCTAAACCAGATTTGAAGTTGATCATTTGTAATACGGCTATAGTCTAAACGCCAAAAGCCTACTGATTATTTCAGGGGGTGTCTAAAATTTGGTGAATGAGGAAAAAAGGTAGTTTTCTTTGAACTGAGCCAACACCAAGCCGTAGCGCCATTGTCCACACACACACATCACTCCCTCTGCTGGCTGCTGTTTGCACTTTACGCTCCAAGCTGTTTACATTATCATGAAATTTAAGTAAACAGGAAGAGAAGCACTGTTGAACTTGATCGAGTTCATGGCAGTTGTTTTCTCTTTTCTTTTTGTCTTGTCATTAACTCTCTGGTGTATCATGTACCTCCCCATATAAATTGGAATTGTGAGTGTGGGCATTTAAAAGAAAACATTCCCACTAGAATTAATTAGGCTCCTCTTTCTGTGAAATAAATGTGAAATATCTGCATAGGACTAGAACTATGCCCTGGCCACACATGACGCAAGCTCTCTGGAGCTTCTATTTACCCGAGGAGCAGTGTATACTGTGCTTCTTTCACTGGGGACATTTTTTGTGCAGTGGAGAAATGTTCTCTGTAGTGGAGAATCATGCTTCTCCATATGCCAACCTGATACACTAGTATAAGATTAGCGGTTGCCATGTGAACTTTTGTCTGACAAGTAATATACGTTTTGGGTAGGGCATTACAGCATGAGGTTTTTTTTCAGGAGTTGAACTATGCTGCTCATTGGAAGTAAAGGGAATTCTGAAAAGATGCTGTGTATTTCATTGTTTGATTACATTTCTATGCACTTCAAATTCACATAGCTACAACCCTTTTTATTTATGGAATTAATTTGAAGGAAAGCAATGAAGTATTGAAAGGTCTGATGATTCATCTCAGACAATGCAAAGGTTGTTCATCACGGTGCGTTAAATGAACATATCTGTGACTAAGAGAGAAGTGATAAAAGCAGATGAAAAGAAAGTGCTATTTGCATGAGGTATGGCAGGAAATGAATAGTGACTCAGACTTAGTGTAGCACTTCAAAATGAGAAGGGGGGGGGGGGTAAACACTGTAGTTTTTGATGATTTTTGGTTTGTGCTGAAAATAAGGTTTCTTTTGTTGATTCTTGTGGAGCCAATGGATTTCAAAGCAAGATTGTTCTGTAGGAACAAGAAATTGTCTTTCACCAGTAGTCATCATGAGATCAGAGCTTAAATGAAGAGCTGTGCCACTAATGCCTTTCTGAAAAGGTGTGAACTTCTCTAGGCCTCAAATCTGCCAGCAAGAGCATGGTCCAGTGCATAAAACTCACTTTTATGTTGGTCTTTGGTCATTATTTGGGGAGCTGCGGTTGTTCAACTTATGCAGGTTTTTGTCATCCATTATCCAACAAGCATACAGTATACACTTGTTGTGTGTTTGGCAATTCCATTTTTAAAGTATTAATGTTATTGATGACAAAACTATTGGCATGGGTTTATGGTTTCAAGGTCTCGCTTTCATGCATCTTAGTAAGATTTGTTTTCTCCCAAACTGTTCACCTTTTTCAATGTCCCATGGGAACCAGAACCACGGCGTGGGCATTGCTTACACTGTGTTTAGTATTTACCGACAGAGCATCAAGTGCTTCTTGCTTGACAGATAACAGAAAGAGCTGTCTGGAAATATCACACCGGTCTGTCAGCTGTGTAAACAATAATACCGAATCTGACCTCAGGGTACTCTTGTTGGGTCATTCAAAAACGCTAAAGCATTCTGTGGCTGCCAGTTATTTTAAGTGTTCAGTTTCACTTAGTGCAGCTTGTAGTTTGGAGGCCTGTCTTTGTGTGGAGAAATCATTGTTAACATGGATTGCAGAAAGTAATTAAGAGAAGGAAAAAACATGAAATTCAAAGGCCTTTTGAATATAAGAGAGACCAAAAGTACACCCCTAAAGTGGAGTTTGAGGACTGGTTATCACAGATTTGTGCTGATTACTGCATTAAACACATCTTGAAGTGCTGTCTTTGGAGCCTTTTTATGTTTCACAGAGGAAAGCGGGTTGTCTTAATTTAAGCTCGCTTCAAAAGAGTTCAAATTTGCTTCAAATAACACTGGAAAAGTGTGAATCTGTCCACTCCTTTGTATTCAATTTACAAAAGTGTGAACGTATTTACACAATGAGAGTTTGAATTGTAAAAGTGAAATGAGTGTTAAATTAACACTGTGAGAGTTTCAATTAACACTGGTAGGGTGTCTGTGTACATTCTTTGGGTGTTAACTTTGCACTGTTAGAGTTTGAATTGACACTGGAAACGTGTCTGTGTACACTCTTTTGATGATAATTGAAAGGTGTTGATGTGTACACTATTTTGAGTGTTAAATGAACACTGAGAGCTTGAATCAACACTGGAAAACTGTAAGACTGTCCAATCTATTGAGTGTTACCCTGTTAGAGTTTGAATTAACACTGAAAAACGGTTGATGTGTCCACTCTTTTGAGTGTTAAATGACCACAGGGAGAGTTTTAAATAACACTGGACTGTGTGATCTTGTCCACTGTTTCGGTTTTTACACTGACCATTTGAAATAACACTCAAAAGTGTTAACATGTCCATTCTTTTCAGCATTAATATCGCGAGAGCTTGAATTAACACTGGAAAAGTGTTGATGTGTTACTCTTGATGGTGTCTATGTACATGGTTTTGTTGATATTGGAAAGTTGTTGATGTGTCCATTCTTTTGAGCGTGAAATCCACACTGTGAGATTTTGAATGAACACTTGAAAGTGTCAACGTGTCCGGAATTATTCAAGTATGTGTTGAATAATACATAATGTATAATATTGTAAATACTTTTTAAAAAACAGATTGTGGTGATAAATTCTGGAAAAGTGCCTCTCCACCAGAAACAAGTGGGTGGTCCAATTCAGGACTGGGCTGTTAAAAAAAGTAAACCGACATGTTACATGAGTGTACGCTCGGTTGATTATTTTGATGTAATGCGGTGTAAAAACAACAGATTTCACCAAACACTGAAACACCTTTTTGCTGTGTAATCTTGATCTTGCACTGACCTGTCTGTGTTCATCTTGGAGAAATATAGTTGTCTGGTCAAGCAGACGTTGCGTTTCAAAAAGCCTTATCTACCCGCATTAAGCGAAACCCGCTTTTGGCTGGGACTTCAAAACTCTTCCACCCCAAATCCCCAGCCATTTTTTTCATGGCTTTTGAATTCATAAAATCGTATAAGCTAGCAATAAAACCTGGCTTCTTACTTAAAGCTGGAATAAGATTAAGTACTTTCTGTTTTAACACATCAAAAGCTGTTTGTTACCTAAGCTCTCTCATTGAGCTGGGATGGGGATCGTGCTGGCGTTCGCTTCCATCGCCTGCGAAAGCCTGAATGTTTCAAAGCCTGATCACATCCTGTTTCAAAGCAGCCGGATGCTAATGCAATTTAACCTCTACACACATCCATGCTGATTTCATCAAGCGGCAAAACAGCCTGGCTGCAACTCAATAATGATGCAAAGGAAACTCAGCCTGCCTTTCAAAGACGACACCTCTGAAAACATGAAGCACTGAGTGCCAGGCCTTCTATCATCTCCTCTCAAGAATATCATTTATCTTTGTCTCACCCTCTCACTTTTTCCTCCTTCCATCTCTCTCTCTCTCTCTCTCTGATATCCTGAACTAATTTGATGGGGAGGGGATTTTGCAGTATGGTTTCTGATTAAGGCATCTCCATTCATCATGGCTCGGCTGAGGCTTCTACGAGAAGAAAGCGATAGCGTTGGATCACTGTGATGGTTTTTCATTATAAACAGTTTGCTTACTATCACTTATCCATCCAGATGATGAGCTCGTCAGTCATGTGACAGGGAGGCAGATTTCATCGCATCATGAAAATGGAAGCAGCGCCGATTCCCTGCCAGCTCCCCACCCTGGTTAAAAAGACGATATAACTACGGCGTCAAAATAAACATGGCAATTTATCTTTCTTATTGAGAAAGTCATGCAAGTGCTCTGTGCGCGGGGATCATTAAAGTGAAATGTTTTAAAGAGATGTTTTCATTAACTTTGAGAGTTTTCTCATTATTGAACAATGCATCTGAATCTTTCATGCGCCCTCTATTACATTAAATGAGGATTCCTTTGAAGGAGGAAGACATTTAGCATCTGGTATTATCAATATGAATTGTTCTCTTTCTGTATTTTTCTTTTTGCATTGCTGGAATAAAACCAGTCATAAGTTTCTTTTAAAGTTATAATAATATAATATTGTGATTTTGATTACTTCGCAGGGGTACATTTTTCTCTTGTACGTAAGTTGATTCTAAACGTGTGTCATCAGACACAGAAATGATCAGTCCTTAAATTTAATGCTAAGATTATGTCAAGAGTGATGCCTCATGATAAAATAAACCAGGAAATGCATTTCAGATTATTTAATTAGGTCAAATTTGACCTTGTAGTTAAATCGAAGAAATTTTCCATCTGCACTTGTATGAAATTATCGATATGAGACTCTACTTTTCTGAATGCAAAGGCATCGTATAGAATGCTTAGGCAAAGCGTAGAACGTCTTAACATGCCAGTAACATATATTTTAAGTCAACAAACTTTATTTTTATTCACAAAAAGCTTTAAAAAGCCATTCATTACAAATGCTTTCGTCTAGTGCTTTTTGTAAACATCTGAAAAGAGTTGGATGTTACAAAGATTGCAGTAATTGGCAATTCCTTATGTTTTTATAGCACTAAGAGAGACAGGGATGTGTAGCCAGTGATTGTTGGTGGGAGAAATAAGTATAGTTTTTGAAGAACTGCTAAAACACATTGAACTGAAGAAGTGTGAGTTCTATTAAAACAATTATTTGCGTACTAGATGACAATTCTCACTTAAAAGCTTGTAGGCTGGAGTATACTTACTAAAGCTAGCTCTCTCAAGCCCTTTTAGGAGATCCAATTTATTCTTTGAGACAAGCAAAGATGAATTTAATTTTTGTGAAATAAATAAACATTTCAGACCTTGATTCAGCTAGTGGAGATTCTTGGCTTGCCTTGACATCCAGATTGTTCCTGTGTTCTAATCCGTCTATTCTTTTGTTGTCATTAGGTGTTGATTAATTGTTGATGCTAAAACCGATATTATTTGGCATATTGTTCAGTTTTCCTCACTTTAATGATATTTTAACTTGCTGAAATTTGGTTCCACTTCCAGCATCCGCTTTAAAGACCCTGGCACAGACTTTAAGTGCTTTAATCATAGGCAGGGAGATTGGAAAGTGTAGCTAGGATGGCACAGCAGGCATCTATGAATCACCTGCTTTGGTCTGAAACAAACTTGGCTCTGTAGCGTTTTTATTCATCGTTTGGTTTCTTCCAGATTAATGGTCTTCTGCTTCTCTTTGTTGATTTCCAGTGTGATTTACACTGCGGTCAGTAATGGTTCTTAAATCCTCATGTCACACCAGTTAATCTCTTTTAATAGCTGAAGCATAAGTGTCTCAAAGTTCATCAAATTACATCTTTTATTACGTTTAAAAGTAGGTAATTTTCATATGTGATGTATTGATTATTCATATGTTTTATAGATACTATTTATTTTATAGATTTTTCATATGTTTTACAGATACATGAAGCAAATCCAAAGTTTTTAGGTTGTTGGGATTCTTAAAGTTTCTGAGAAAGGTCAGTCCTCTTGGCCGTTCATATTGTTTCGGCTAACACTATGATTGTTTCATGGCTCTCTTACTTGCTCTTTCCTCTTCTTGTCTCTTTTGCTCTTAGTAGCAATTAGAATGGTGCATTTCCATCTCCTTGACCCAAAAATAGTGACTTAAAGATCAATCAATATTATTCTTTGATTGGCTCCGTGCTGTCAATGTCCTTTCTTTATTAGCGTAATGTCTTCCCAACAAATTGGTCCTTCGAGCCGGATTCCATTCAGCAACCAAACAGCTTTAAACAGAATGAGCAAATGCTTGAAATCTAGAGATGTATATCAAATTATTTTGTGTATGTCCACCAATAAAACCTCCAAAAATAGCTCATTTCCAAACCACAGCTGGTCCTGCACAAATAAGAGCATGCCTCGGTCACTAAATCCAAACTTTTCTTGCTTTTCAAATGTTGCATACACAGCAAACCTTTGGCTGTTACAGATCGAGTAATAACTTCTGATTGGCCCAAATCATATTGGGATTTTTAGTGACAAACACCCTGTTTGTCACGTTTCCACTATTTCAATGTTTGGAAGGAGCATGGCATCATGTTAGCTGTGATAACCATCCTGGTAAATTTGGCAGTGCTTTTAGGTGGATCTGATATTCAACATAAAACATTGATAAAACTCATTATACTAACTTTGATCTGGTCAAGTATTATTTTTGTATGCATTTTTATTCCACTGTTTTAAGTTGAACATTTTCAAGACAGAAATTTAGGTTGGCCATTGGTCACATGGTCATTTATTCAACAATTTATTATTTTTTTTTTTGCTATCTAGCTTGGTTTAGGGACCTCGGTTTTCATCTAACATTTTATTTACTTGGACACTCTTTGGGTTTGTTTGTACACTGTGGCTCCTTAGGTATTTGTATTATTGTATGTTTGGGTTGCACGTTATAGATAAAATTCACTTGGTTGTAAACAAATCAATCTGTCTTAATGCCCTAGACTGGGTGTAACAACTGTACAAAAAGGGAAAGCAAACTCTAGTTCCATCGATCAAGCTAAACAACTGAATATTTTTTAGTAAACACATTGGCTGATTTTCTATCGACAGTCTCTTAAATGGACATGTCCAAATGTTTGCTGTGTACGCCCTTCAAAATAGATTCCTGAACTCTGGTGCTGGTTCTTTAGAACGTCGACGTGGTTCCTAAATGTTTTAGCCTCTTCACTGTGAAGAAATGGATATTTTGACAATGCTACCTGCCTTTGGGGGTGGTTTATACATGGCCTGCACATAACCCATCATTTATCATGTGGTTTACTTGGATTTCTGTACTAATATCAAAATCAATGGCCAACAACTGCATTATCTCACCAAGGCTGGTGGGTTGTTTCTTAAAGGTAACCTTGACTAAGGCCTTCTCACTGGAGGTTGATGGTGTTCAATGGAGCTCTGAGGGAGATTACTCCAGTTTTTATTTAGTCCAAAAATTGATCCATGTGAACTTTGGGCTGACATTAATGATGGCTGCTCTCTGGATCTTAGCTGCTCGCTCCGGTGCTGGGTGCTATCTAAAATCGATAGGGCTTTTTGTCCCCTTCCACCACACTTTCTCTTACTTACTTTCACTCTTTTCTCTCTGTGCTTTTACGTGTGTGGATTTCTTTCCAAACTATGTTCAGTCTTTACTCCCTGCCTGTGAATTTCATTGAGATTTTTTTTTTCCTGAAAAAGTAGATACAGTTGATACTTTTTAAAATCAATGCACCATATCAACCTAGGAGGTTTATTGATGTGGAAATTAATTATTTATATATATTATTTTTTTTTTGACATATCAATTTAAAAACCTTTTTTACTCTCCATCTCAAATGTGTCTAATTTGGTGCAACACAATATATCGCAATGCAAATAGTCACAATACGAATTGTGCTTCTGTCACTTCTGAAACCTCTTTACCATTTCTTCTTGTTTTATGTAAAATTTACTTGAAGACAATTATCTTTTAAATGAGAAAAGATTACAGAAAAGATCTCTCGATTATAATAATAAAAAATTATGTAATGCAAACATTAATACTGCCCCCTGGTGGATGGATGGTATCACTAATTTTCCCCAATGATGGTGCGTTATATAAACAATAGTTTGTTAAAAAGCGTGATGCATATTATATTGTAGACACAAAATCGAGGTATGTATCGTACCATGAGTGTATCATTACACCCCTAGCTGAAGAATGTCTGTCACATATTCTCATTTTATATTTAAAAAAGAAAAAGGTTTGGTTGGAATACTTAAAAATGACAAAATACTTCTTTGAAATGACCGAACTGAACCTTCTTATAATCTAGCACCTTGCTCGTGCATTCTATCTGTGTATTTAGCTAAATTGGGAGGTATATTTATTCAGTGTGGATTGTAATTATGACTCTTTGCCATTGCTCCATTACATGGAAAACAGAACACAGGCAGCAAAAGTTTAGACATTTTTCACTTCATTTATATTCATGCTGTACTTCTGGAGTGTTCCAGGCTCCGTGCTGCTCATTAAAGTTTCAAATCCAGGAGCTTATTACTAAATGTATCTTCACACCATTGTCACAGAAGTTATCAGTTTGGGAAACCAGAGGAAGTATTCGTAGAATGGTCACCAGTGCGTCCTGCAGAAACAGAACTCGAGAGCATGAATCAGTCACGCTACACAGCACCGGGACAATGATGTCGCTTTTTAAAAGTCATCGTCATCATCAAAATTTGATGCATTTGCTTTTCAAACACAGATGTTGTTCTCGTTTGTGTGCGGTGCTCTTATTTTAACATTTCAAATGCGTATGTTGACACGCTATTAGTGACTTCAAACAGTTTGAAAAGACATTCACCTAAATGTTTAATCCAACTAAGAAACTTTTAATGGCTTGTGATGCCTGAGAAACAACTTCAGTGAGGTGGATCTGTTGCTAACTACCATTTTGTGTAAGTGAAGCCAGTTTTTCCATATCTGTTTGCGCCTGAATTTTGCCATTATTCAGTGGCAGTGGCACTGAGCCTCCTTTTTTGTGTGTGTTTTTAGTTCTCAGCTAGTCCTTAATGTCTGTTAGCATTTTTCCAGCTGAAGGTCTAACTATATTTCACTTAGTGAAATATAAACAAAATAAAATACCTTGCCTTGTGTTTATTTGATTCATTGTTTGGTTTAATTTAGAAGATTAATTTTCAGAATTTATTCATCCATTCATTTTTATATATGAGAAACTAAATTGAGGCTGGAACCATGGCACCTGGTGGCAGCAATGAGCCCAAAGTTGTAAGGAGGATACTCAAGAAGAAGAAAGCTTAAAGCATGGTGGCTTTCTTTGTTTGAGCATATTTGTAGCCCAGCTTGTAGAGGCAAACCTACCATTGGAGAGTTCACACCAGAGAGGCCATTGGTATGTTAAGTTTATGTTTAGTTTATTTTGGTAAATTCAACAGATTTGTTTCCTTTGGATATGTGTTTGATCTTTGGAACCTTGTTTGTTGTTTAAGTTGTATTTAATGGAAATTTATTGGTGGAATGTATTTATTTTGTAGATTGGTCTTGATTGTTTGTTTGATTTAAGGTTATCAACCTTGTTCAATTGCTTCCGTATAAATAAAAAAGGAACTGGAGTTGAGACAGCGCTCTCTGTGTTTTCTTTCCCCTTGTCAAGTCCGGGCAAGCAATGGTCGAAAAGGTTTTGAGGACTTGACATTCATATTCAAGACCCTATGATCAAATGACTTCAATAAGCTTCTGACCTCATTTCTTTCTTGTGGTGTGTCATGTGAAATTTTACAGTGAAAAAAGTGTTTTTTGGTGCAAAAAAGAAACACAGGTCTAGGTCTTTGTAGAGTTTGTATGGTTTGGGGCATCAGTATTACAGTGCTCCTTTTTATTTGTATGACATTCTTGCAGTTATCTTGTAAATTGTGAGCAAGGCAAAACAAAATTTGCCTTAGACTGAGCATTTGTATACATACACTTGTAAGTCTGGGGTTTTGCAAGATGATTATTAAGCAATTATAGGAAAATGGAGGCTTAAACCTGGAAGAGGAATAGTCAAACTGTGAGGTTGAAAAAGTAAAGCTCACAAGCAACATACACAAGGTAGTTATTTTGCATCAACAAGGTCTACGCCAAATGTTTCTGGATGTGCTAATCAAGCTCTTTAGATGATGCTCAAAGAAAGGATTGTAGACGCAGTGGTTAGCAAAGGAAGCTTGTGCGGCAAGACGCATCAAGCTTATTAGTCCATGAAAACCAACAGCTTACAACTGTGGAACCAGGGGGAAAACCAGTGAGGCCCAGGTACACCTGTCTGTAGAAGTTTGGTAGTCAGGACTGGCCGTAACCAATTTGTAAATTTCATTTCTGTGTACATTTACAGAAGTTTCACACAAATACAAACAAATAACATATTTGCACGCACACAAACAAAATAAAACCTATCAGTTTTGTCGCAGACATTCTTTTTTTTCAATAAAGTCAAAGTCAAAAAGAATTAGAAGCAAATGATTTTTCATCGAAAAAAAGTGACATCAACTTACATTAACAAAATAAGAGACAGTATTAAGAAATGATCAGGCACAAAAAGTACAATTTACAATATAAATAAAGCACTGTGCAAAATAAGATATTAAAGAAGTGATTAGTCACAAAAAATACAAGGATTTAATTAAAAATGAAAAGAAATCTCATCTCACAAAGACCTGTAGATTTTTTTTTTTTTACTCGACTGTAAACAAGTGACATAACCTTAAAAATTCTATATAAATAAAGCACTGCACAAAATAAGATATTAAAGAAGTGATTCGGCACAAAAAATACAAGGATTTAAAAATAAAAGAATGATTGGGGAGTTATTTGTTAGCAGGTAAAGGAGTGTAGTCTATAATAAGTAATAATGTTACTATTCGTACTACATATAATTGCAATACCGTTTTCTGAAAACATAATAACAAACAGTTTTAAGATTAGTGGAAGTTGCACTTTTTTTCTACTTCCATTTCTGGCGCCCCCTGGATGTAGAAAGCCCTTGACCCTGCTGGTGGTCTTCAAGCAACACAAAAATGCTGTTCTCAGATACTTATCCATCATGCAATACCATCAGAGAGGTGTATGGGTCTACGATTCGCCTACGATTTATTCTGTGAAAAGCCAAAGCCTTTAAGAACTACATTCACGATAAAGAGTTCTGGAAGAGATGGTGTTCTCCAAAATGTTTAGGACAGCCTTCCAACTTTCCACTAGTTCCACCAGAAAAGCTAAAATATGACCCTGTCATCATTCAAATGATCCCATTGATAAATTTGTTGCTCTTTTGATCTTGAATGGTGGATGCAGATGTTGTAACCGATACTTTCCTGCAGTAGCAACAGTACCTTTACCACTTTTAGACCTCGTAGATCTGTTAAATCCTCCCTGCACTCATACGCTGCTGCAATCTTCCCCATAAAGACCTCAGACACGCTTTTTAGCTTCATAGCGTGTAATGAATGACATTCTTTTGTAGCAAAAAAAAAAGTATTCACTTTAAGTAACAGGTTGTCTTCTGAACAGCCGTGAAAA
Organism: Danionella cerebrum; assembly: GCA_007224835.1. Taxonomy (NCBI): domain Eukaryota; kingdom Metazoa; phylum Chordata; class Actinopteri; order Cypriniformes; family Danionidae; genus Danionella; species Danionella cerebrum. The sequence continues at coordinate 208,054 of SRMA01026527.1, read as the reverse complement.
CGATAAATGCAAACTTATTCTCACTTCTGAAATGCAGGGTTGAGAAAGAAGCAAACCTTAAGATTTATAAAATCAAATAAATCTCTTAAGAGCCTGGATACGAAGTGATCATTTGCTTTAGATATTTATGAACCCCATGTAAAAAGATCTGCACACTTAATACCGGAATGCTGCAGTCTTCAGATGAATGTTACTGACACTTTTATCACATTACACTAAAACATCGACACCGTAGCAGGAATATAATGCTGCATGCCGCCATATGTTGCATGCACTAAACCATGATTTGCTCATATCCGATATCAGCTCAAGCCAACATACAGCATTGATGTCTCTCAGGGGAAATTACTTTTCCTCAGGCAAATTGCTTTGAACAGTGTGACAAATTTATCAGTTAGTGAGAATGAAATGAATGTTATGAGGAAGGGAGGATTACTTTTTATTTTCAGTTTTACTTTAATGGAAAACACTTTCTAGTGCTGTTATTTAAATAAAGGATTGTTGCACATTTAATTTGGTTGTGACCAAATGAAACATTGCTCCTCTGAAATGTTAAAACTCTTATCTTAATAATTTGATCTGCTTTGTAACTTCAGGTCCTTTGATCATAATTTGTGTAATCCCATTTCAAAGAGAAATTACTAAGCGACTAGTTTACATTCACTTTTCTTTGATTTTCTATTAAAAAAAAAAGTTTTATTATTTCATTATTCTTACAACTTAACTCTTGAGGGTGTTAAATTTTTGTCATTGACTTATAATAGCCATTAACATGAAACATGGATTTGACTGTTAATCATATTCAGCTCCCTAGCAACCAAACTGTTTACCCTAGAAATTACATTTTTTTAACTCCATTTCATCTTTGGTAAATCATAGAGACATGGGGTTGGATTAAATAGCATATCGTGACAAAGGCAACATTATATGACGTCACTGACCCTCCATAGCAACAAGACAGTTAACCATAGCAACCAGTTTGGAATATCTCTATCTCAGCTTTGAAAAATCAGAAACATGGGGGTAGGTGTATTTTACTCAAAGTGAACATATTATGTCACTGATCCCTTCACAGGAAATAAGGATGTCTACCATAGCAACCAAATTAACATATCATTATCTCAGCTTTTGAAAATTATTGAGAACTGGTTTACGTTTCTCATTGTGACAATGGCTTTAAATGACAATTTGAAAGCCAATATCATAATTTGAGCACAAACCTATCAATGTAATGCATAGTTTGTGTCAAAATCACAAGAGTGTGATACATTTAACTTTTTTTTTTTTGAGTTGACGTGTCACAAGCATGCAACCCTTGAAGCATGCAATGCCTGGTGGGTGGTAAATGGGAATGCTAAGTGGTTAAATAGTGTCTACCTGTCTTTATTGTCTTATACGTATTATTGCTGTCAACATTGCAATTGTACATTGTTTTGTTTCCCTTTGGGAGTATGTTGTTGCATGTTGTATATTTTTGCACTGTCTGTGGCCAGCACATAAGCTTTTCACTCAACACAGCACACGTGCTGCTGATGATGTGACAATAAAAGTGATTTGATTTGATTTTTAAAACAGTCCTTTTTTAGATGGTCAGAAATGCAATTATGATTCACTCTATCCAGGCCTAAATATCTATTGAATTCCCACTTTTAACATTTTAAATGTATTCTTATCTAATTTGATCAATTTCAAATTATCAAGCCTATCTTGCTTGAATGTTATCCTTATCAATGCAACAAACGATGACCTTAAATAAATAACCCTGTGTATTGTGTAGTTCTCGTCTACTACAAAGACCAGTTGAAATAAGACGTTAACTGCTCATAAAGTCATTAATATTTAGAAAAAGGTTGAATCATCACCATCATAACTTAGAATGTGGAGAATCAATTTACGAGAAGGCGCATATTCCATTTTTGAGGGAAATGTCCAAAAATCTAAAGGGAAAGAACTCAAAAGTGGAAGATGGTAAAATTATGCAGAAGTTATCCTTTTGACACTCCATTGGTTTACTGGAGAGTTTTATAAATCCACAATTCCTTTTTTATTTAAACAGCAGCGTGTATAATTCATAGTACGGTCAAGAGTTCAAAACCAAGTGAAATGTCTCGACGGATATGATTTGCAAGTCTAAACGAACTGCTGAAAATGACCTGCCGCATTAATGGAACTTGAGCAGGACTCCTGCATTTTTAATTCGGGAAAAGACAGGGATGAGGAATGAAGGAAAATGTTTTATTATTATTATTTATTATTATTTTTTAAATACTTTCAATTACATCTGTGCATTATTGTGGGTTGCAATACCCAGGAGGGTAGCCCCACAAGATGACCAGAATCTAACAATCTATGTACTCTGACATCATTCATTCGCCTACTCATTCGGTCAGATGTGTGAGCTCCCGTTTCTGGTTTTCGAGAGAGGTGCGTTGTCTCACAAAACTTTGGTTTGGTATGTAGAGGCCTTGTGATTTACACAATACCAGATAGAGTGATGATGACAACACAGAAGAGACGCAGCAAACCACACAGGAGAATCCAGAAGGCAGGAATCAATCATGTAGAGTTGGGGGGTGTGAACAGTTGATCTGATAACTGAGGTTTGATTGGCTGAGTGCTTTGGTTGGTTGGTTCCTTGAGGTGATTACCAGTAGGTGTATTCGTGGAGGTGATCTTGATTGATGGCACACAGAAGACCTTACAGCCACTCTCTATCACTGTAACAGAGTTACTTCTCTGAGAAATTCACCATTGTGGTAAACTGGTGAAAACACTGATCTCCAAGTTATCAATTTGTCTCAATGGTTTCTGTAATTCCCAATTCAGCAGGTAATCTTCACTAAACTAATTGAAAACATAACATAAGTGGTAGTGTAATTAGCGCTAAAAATGAGTGAACCTAGTTTTCCAACTGTAACCCCCCCTCCTCCCTCCCACTACTTTGTAAAAAAAATGTACAACAGTTATTATGTAGAAAGATTTAATTCTGGTTAGACTTGTGCTGCCGTGTGTAGATTCCACATTCAAAGTGAATGATAAGTGAGGTTTGCCCAGGGGTGCACTGGCATCAGTACCATCCTAAACAGCAGAACTCTCTGACCCTAAACAGGTTTAAGTGAAAGAAAAAAGCTAGGATGGAGGATTTGATACCAGTGAGTTGTTTTGGATGTTATTTTGCTGCCACTTTCAATTCGTTCATCACTGATGCATTCCCAGAAGCTTGCATATACATGACCCGCACTGGGACGCTGGGAAAAATTAAAAGGGAAGGAAGCATAATTGAGAAAAGCAATTTATTTAGCTTATTTAAAGTTTCACCAAGCATTTAATTATTCTTCCCTAAATTCCCTGAAGTTGGCCCCCACTTTGTAGATCCAAAGAAGTAATTCTCTAATTAGAACAGAGCAATGTTTCTCTTCCTCAGCCCTGCCATATTTCTCTTTCTTTCTTTATTTGCTCCAGGCTTTTCATAAACCTTATTCACCAGGATCCTGGTAACATTTTTTGTTGTTAAGGAGCTAATTTAACACAAACCTGGCTCTGCTGGAGCAGTGCAAGTTCTGTGATTGGCTTCTTGAAAGATATAATCTAATGTGAATTAGCTCCCCAGTAAGGAGAATTAAACTGCTATGAGTTTATCCGAAATTACTTTTATGTCATGATCTTTTTGAATACTGGGTTCTGATTGGCTGGGGTTGGTTAAATTTGGATTAATGAGCAGGTAGTTCAGTTTGTTCATTTTTAGAATAAATGGTGAGACGGGTGTGGTTGAGTTTTCGTCAAGAGTGACTGAATTAGGACAAATTTATTTATTTATTTTTTATTTATAAAGATAGTCATTTATCACTTAGAAGCTTCTGTACGCACAGGTGCATGTGCCAATCACAGTGGCTGTTTTGAATTAAGTAATATAAATGACGCAACTGAGATATAGTTTAATTTTGATATCAGATATAATGTATAATTTCATTAATTAATTCATTTTTATATTTTTGGTTTTAAACAAACATTACAAGAGATATGACGCATAATTTGCTAGGTAACTCAAACATAAAACACTCACAATCGTCTTTCAGTTTAATTTTACAGACCCCAAATCTGTGCCATCTAGTGGTGCAAAGAAGGGATAACGTTAATAGAAATCTTGTGATATGGCTTGCGTTTTTCAAAGTTCTGGCAAAAACCACAATGCACAAAGTATAAAAGATTGAGGTTCACTTACATTTTTTTAAAGTAATTTGTGACAATTGACAATTCAACAATTGTCATGATGTTTTGTACAGATGTCAGGATTTTTGTAGAATTATTGTGTAATGTAATGAAAATTACAAAAAAAGCTATTTGTACTAAACATGATGTCAAGTATTAGCACAAAAAAACCTTTGTTTAAAAGTTTACAACATAATTGGAAAGTAGTTTAAAAGACACCAGGTTTTTAAGGGTTAGAACAGGATTCGGGACAAGAAGCAAATCCATGTTAATATCAGTAGATGGAATTTTTGCATTCTAACTGGAAGGCCACAGTGCTACCCACTGCGCCACCGGGCTGCCCAATACATTAATTTAATCTCTGTAATTCAGAAAACAAGCTACAATGACTGACTAAAAATCTCCAAATTCACTGCGTTTTAATGCTAAGCCTCTTCACCTGTTTTGTTCTGCTAGCTACATGGTTTTCATACTCATTTTGCAAACATAATTTTAATGACGCATAAAATGAAAATGATAAAATGACTTTCTACAACTTTTTCTTTTTGCCCTCTCTAAATCTGAAATACATTAAGAATGTGAAGTACGCAGCTCAACAAACAGAATCTTCATTGGGCTTGAAGCCTGTACATGAATGTCTTACATCCTCTTCTGCCACTAACACCATAACAAGGCTTTTAGTGACATAAATCTTACTAATTGAATTTGCATGTAGATGACTAGCTTGATTTAGAACCCGATTCGGGGGTGGGCAAATTGGAAAATATTCAGCTGTGGATGCAACATTAACTCTATGGTGCTTTAAATCTGCAAACAGCTGAAAGACAGCACTTGCCTTGTCAGTACAGAAGGGCATGTAAAATACATGGGGCCTTTTGGGTAACCTTGTGCAAAGTACTTAATGATTCAGCCACTCAAAGTGTCAGAGATGTTCTACACTACACTTCAGTTTTTTTTACTTCTGCTCTCTATAATGGAGACAGAAGCTTTCTTTCTGCTCAGGGTTACTTCTGCATTTTTACACTTTCTTAAACAGCGAACTTTTAATCTATGTAAGTAGTAAAACCACCAGGGATTTGTTATTTCTTAAACTCATAATTGAAGCCGTCCCACAAAATAGATTTTGTGATAGAAGAAATATTAATAATCCTTTTTTTCTGGTTGATTTCTGAGTTAGAGCAGGAAATGCAACACAAACAGGAAGTTACCTCACAAACAGGAAGTTACAAGCCCTTTAAGAAAAGTTACTTGAAAATATTGGTTCTCTAATGTCCCAGACTCTTGATAGTCTGGTTGCTCCTCCCCTAATCTTCTTTTTCTCTCTCTGTGTGTTTAACTGATAGCATTTCTAATGTTTAAGCTAAATAAAGCTGCATTTTCCGTCAAATCTACTTAAACATTCAGCTTTCAGGTCTTCTTACTTGATTTTTAACTAATCAATATCCAATTATATAAAGAGGGGTTTCCTCATTTGTCATAAGAAAAACATTGTAGGCAGATCGATGATAACTGGTGATCAGGTCACTGATTCAAACCCCATCTCCAGCAGTATTCAACGGTTGAGTGAGTAATGAAACCTTACTCTCTTTCCCACCTGGCAACCACAAATTGAGTAAAGCACATTGAAAGAAAAGCATTAAAACCGTTTGTGTAAATAATGTAATTTCTGAGGAAATGGTATTTAAAGTTCGACTTTTTCCATAGACTTGCATTGGCCGGAACTCATTCTGCAGCGAGCACCATCTGGGTGATCGCCGTGGTTTGGCTTCACCCCGACGGCCATGCGCCGGCACTCTAGCTCACAGATGACATAGCGTTTTATTTGGGTATATCTCTCTTTTATTTATGAAATTGCTAATTCCAAATTTTTGCATAACTGCATAACACCAAATAAAGCCCCATTTAAGAAATTTTTATAATGCTAAAATGTTTTATCTACGAAGCAATACCAACATTAAGCTTTTATATATATATTAATGTTGGTATTGCTTCGTAGATCTTAAGCTAGATCTACCAGTAACCCCCCCCCCCCTCGCCCCCCTCACGTACATATTCATATAGTTAAAACTACATATAATGAATGATGGTATGCATCTCTGATGTTGAGAGCAGGATGCACCATTTAATTTTTCTGTGTTGAGCTGTTTTCTCTCGATACATTAACCTTGAGAACACATAGAGTGACAGAGATGGAATAACACACTCTCTCCAACAGCTTTCATAAACAGATAGTTGTGCCTTTGGGTTAACTAGTCCATTTCATGTTCCATCCCCCTGAACCTGCACTCGGTGTGCAGAGATGATAAAAATAAAGTGAAACAAAAAGTTTAGGATAAAGAAATATAACGGATTGCTTCCAGACAAAGAGAGCACCTAAAATCCTTTCTATTTTATTTATGAAGGCCTTGCCTGCCGCCAAAGAGACAAATTACCTTTTAACAATGTGAAATAGAATTTTGTTTACAAGGCTGCGCTGTTTTTTTTTTTTTTAATGAGATTTCTCAAAGCACCCATTTATATTCCTCTCCATTATCATCTCAATCTCCATTGCAGTTAAAGCAAAAAGCACATATCTGTTCTCTGGAAAGCAGAATTATTTGCAGAGCTTCACCCTTCTGTCTGCACTAGTCTGATGCTAATGTGTTCCCAAATAGATCTTTTGCGCCTCCTGGTTATTTAAAACTGAATCTCTTGCTGAAGTGAAGGACTCTGACCCTAAGGAAGAGAGTGCACTTCTGTATGTCTCCAGTTCTGAGTGGCCATCAGGAGGAGGACAGAAGGTTAAAAGTATGCAGGGACTGTTTCCATGTAAAACTGAGAGTGCTTTTTAAGATCTTTCTGTGCTGTCATGTAGTGCTGGCCACCAAGCCACATACGAGCCATGTAGCGCATCAGCTAAAGAAAAATGTTTTAATACTGGTTAATTTTTTTTTTCTGTACTACTCTTACTCTTGGTTTTTTATCTGAAGTGTCTTTTCTAGGTTTAATAGTGTCTGGACTTCTTTCACATGGGATATTAAGGACACGGTGGCTAGAATGAGGGAGAAGGGACACAGAGTTAAGAACTCTATTTACCCATATATATGGCAGCTGTCAGCATTGTATTGTCTAATACTCTGGAAGTCATCTGTGGAAAGCTGAACCAGGAATCAACAGAATCCATGATTAGTGAGTAGGGGGTCAGTGTTCACAAGAGTAGTACAAGAAGAGAGATGAAGCCAAAAGAGACACAGTGACGAGCTCAGGAAATCCAAGAAGGAAGGAAGCAATTGTGGAGAGTCAGGGGGGTGTGAACCGTATGTCTAACAACTGAAATTAGGCTTTTTACTGTTGGGGGTGAATGGGAATTGAACTCTGATTGATGAGCACCAAAAGACAAATCAGCCAATCACAGTCAATCATTCTTCAGCACATGGTTATTGTAAGCAAAGAGAGATACATTGAGAATTTAGTTATTTTAGGATACAAAAAGCTAAAACTGTAAGCAAAGGATAAAATCTGACCCTCTCTGGCACATATTTCAAGCCACCCTTTTTCCCGCTAAATGGTTAAAACTAGTCATTTACTTTAGTCATTTAAACTTTAGTCATTTATACTAATATCAGACTTTGCTATTCTCTACTATGGACAACTATTAATGATCAGTATATTATTGTCTTTGTGGATACTTTAAGAAGTCTCTTCACGTGGTGCATTTCCCAATCACTGCAGCTGTTTTGAATTCAGTTAGAATGATGCAACCAACCTGCTTTTTTAATTTTGATTTCATATATAATGTGTAAATTTTGCTTTTTTTTTTTTTATTTAGGCAAACATTACAAGAGTTATGACACAATTTGAAAGGTAATTAAAATGCGTGATTGTCTTTTTCTTTCAGTTTACCATCCCCAAACCAGTGTCCCCTAGTGGTGGACAGAAAGGATAACCTGTTGGAGTACAATACCTGTAAAATGGCTTGTGTTTTTTAAAGTTATTGCACAAAAAGGGCTTGGAAGAGTGTAAAAAATTTAGGAGAGGTTTGTCTGTTTTATCTACATTTTTTACATTAATTTGTCTATTTTTTGGGGAGAGTTTATGAATTTCTGTTTTGTCTCAACATTTTTATTTTTGTTCTAAAACATGAAAACTGTTCTCAAATTTTGGGATTTTGGCAGTGAAACAATTACAATGCAATTTCAGGTTTGTTGTGGAATTTAATGGGAATTAAAAAAAAATAATACATTTTGGTTCCAAAAAATATATCAAGCATTGCCACAAAAAACTGTTTAAAAGATAATTAATTAGAGAAAATTGTGAAATTAGTAAAAGGGTTCAATAGGTGTAAGACGTAAACACTGAGTTTCTCTGTATGTCTGTTCAAAAAGCTTGTATGGCTTTTTAGTTTTATTGATATTACAGCATATTAGACTTAGTGCAATGAAAAAAAATGCTCATCTAAGAAAGCTGTTCAAGGTTTTGAAATAAATTCTATTTGGATTCTATTTCTATATCGATTTAGAAGGAAAATATGTTTGAAAACATTTGTCAAAACATCCTCAAGAAGTCAATCGCTTGAGATGAGATTCTCACGGTTAAAAGAAGCAGTTTCCTACAATCGTCGGCTCATGGCTCAGATTTTACCAGAAGAGTCAATTGTAACCAAACGGGGCGTCTCGTCTTGTCTTTAGTAACGTAATATTAAAAAGGTTGGTGAGTGCTCATTATTAGTTAAAATAACCTGTCTGCGCTCATCATAGAGTTTTTGACGAGTTCATTTCAGTTTAGCAGGGTGCGAGTGGGTAGAAATCTACTCTTCTGTGGTGAGATGAGAGCGAAAGCAGACATATCTCCATTCCTGATGCTATGTGACTCGCTTTCTCATAAATAATGCAAAGAACCAGTCACACCTCATTTACTTTGGTCTGTCAGCAAAATGTGATTAGTTTCAGAGCAGTTCATGAAATTTTTAGCTAGACACAGACCCCGCAGCAGGATTAGCGTGTTTTTTTTTAAGGTAAAGTACACAATGATCGTGTACAGTACTGTCGTTTTTCATGCACACACTTCTGTTGTGGTAGATGTGCAATCTTATCGCAAACTAGACAGATTAAATAAAACCATCAGAATCAGTTTCCTTCCCATTTCCATCTAATATCGATATCTACATTTAAATCGTAAATTTGGTCAATCCTGCCGCATCTCGAATGGTTCTTCCCCGGTGATCACTTTTCTGCTGTATTTTCTGAGCATTTGGGCCAAGGATCTTTCAGATCGTTTTAGCACTGCATTTGCATTAATGACCCAATTAGGTCAAGGGAGCAAGCACAATTTATGCACAAGAACTTACTGGTGCATGCCAGACCCAAAGGACTCCTTAATCTTTACAGCCAATAAAATCTAGGAAGTACTTTAAATTTCAGATCAGTTGTGTTGTAATCATTTTTTTTTTTAAGCATGCAAGTGTTACAAAAACGTGTTTACTTTCACACACAGCTTTTCTGAGTGCATTGGGAAGATTATTTTACCAGTTCTGGAACAGTTCTGAAATGATCTGTCTTTTTGAGCAGTTCAAATCAGTGGAGTCATCCACTCATCATCTCTCTGGACCTGAAGTAGAGCACACTCATCGACTCCATCCTCAACAAGGCCCAGCAGAGGTTGTACTTCCTGCACCAGCTGCAGAAGTTCAACCTGATTCGCTTCTACTCAGCGGTCATCGAGTCTGTTCTCTGCTCATCCATCATTGTTTGCTTTTGCTTTGGATCTAAATCAGACTCCAGAGGGCAGTACGGAGAAGATCATCGATGCTCCACTACCAGAGTGAGAAAGAGTGCCAGCTCTACTGGACCCCACACACCCTGGCAACCACCTCTCATGCCCTCTGGCCTGTGCTTCACGGCACACACACAGCTTCTTCCCCAAGCCATCAAACATCTGAATATGCACTTTGACTCCTCTGAACACTTCATCCGCACACTTAAGTCTTAAATGGTCCTTTTATTTCAACAAAGCACACTGCTTTATTGTTGTTATTTTTTCTGTACTGGAGTACTCCCATGTACCAAAATCATTTCCAATAAACTTGGCGATAAACCTCATTCTGATTCTTCTGAAGTAAGGAGAAGAGGGAAATTCTGGGTTCCATGACAACCTGTAGAGATGCTGAGTTTTGGGATCTGACTGTAGAGAATTGCTCTGTATCATATGAGCTGAATTCCCTGTGTCTGATCTTTATGTTGAACAGTGCAGACCTGCAGGATGGAGCTGTCTCAGAAATGTGCCCCTTGAACGATAATTGCTCATCAAAAATCACCCCAAGGTTCCTGACTGAAGCTGAGGGGGTGATTGTTGAGGACTCCGGCTGAACGGTGATGCCGTGCTGGAGAGTGAGATTAGCAGCAGCGGCTCAGTTTGATGAGTCTTGAGTGATGAGTTGAGATGTCATTGAGACAGTTGGTTATGTGGGCTGTTACGGTTTATTCATCCGAGTGTTAAAACAATACAAGATTTTCTACAAGTCTGTTTAGCGGGTTTTGTGAATATCTAGAGGTTTATCCAACTATGATCCATTTACAGGATTTATTTTTTAAAGTCAAATTTCTGTGAGCTTTTTATGCCATGATTTTAGTTTTTCAATATGTTTAATATGTGCCTTTTTTATTTGTGCACATTATAACTGGTTTTAATTAAAAATGACAGATTAACTCACCTTCGTTATCACATGTATATTCCATTAAAAAAATGTGATCAATCCTTTTCTGGATTATACTTTATCAATATAAAGTGATTTGTGGACAAATATTAAAAAAGTTAATATTTAGTACAGTGAAATGGTTTCTGTATTCCTTCTCCAGGTTTTCACACTTTCACGCAGCCCTTTTCTTTTGACAGCTCTTTGGTTTTGGCCAATTGAAGTTCAAGGAACCCTGTGTTTGGTAGAATCCCCTGTGCAGTAATTGCGTGACGTTGCTTGACAAGTTTCGGGAGGAGCAGATAATTAGCTGTGGGTAATCATCCTTGTCAGACCTGCCCTTAAGAAGCAGTCAGTAGCTGTGTCTCAATCCAGGTTCTAAAAGCTTCTGGAGGGTTCTTCCTATCCAGCCTCCAAGTCTGCGGCTTGGGAGGATCCTCTGAAGGCTCCATAAACCCTTAGTAAACGGGACGGTCTAGCCTCTTATTCTTTTGTTTTTTCGACAGTAGCGCCACCAGCTGTATAAGTAGTTTGGATCCTGAATTGAATGAAACATTCTTGTATTTTTTCTTATTAATAATATTAATAAGCGATTCTTTTATATTTATGTTTTGTATCTAGTATATTTTAAGATCACTATAAGTTCTTTCGTTGCTTAATTTATTTTCTAGTGTTTTAGCGTTTATTTTTAATTGTTCAATTTCTTTCTTTCTTTTTGTCTTTTTCATTTCGAATACATTGTATTTCGAATACATGCTCTGTTTTTTTTGCTTTGGTTGCATTGGTCACATATACCTCTCTATTTTATGTTGTGTGTAATTTAAACAATTATGATGTTCTAGCTTCATTCTGTTTTATAACGTTTTATAAACTACTTCGTCTGCTTCTTAAAACATAAAGACATCCACCAATACTTCTTTAACATTTAGTTGGCTGCGTGTGTTAATGTTTAAAATGAATATTTAAAATAAAAATATGTTTTACAATTTGCCCATCACTACCAGCATTTAAAGCTTGAATATACTGCCCTTTATAAAAAAACTTGTTACTTCCACTTAAATACAAATTCAAGTGTGTTTTTTTATTTTAATGAAAAAACAAAACAAAATGCAAAGCATTGTGGGATATCTGAGGCCGCGAAGAACGGTTGCGACGCATCCTCTGAATTCAGGGGAAAGTAGGATAGAGAGTTGCCGAAACGCGACGGACTGTTGGCGCACCGTTGTGACGTAAGTGGTCCTACATACGCACTTAGTAGGAAGCACACTTCTGGATTGGCACACAGCTAGTCTGTTCTGTAAAAAACCCTCCACCTCCCTTTAACCACATCATTTTTGCCGGGACTCGAAGCCTTCCTTTGGACAGCTTGGATGGTATGCATTTTACACGCCAATCTTGCTTAGGCAGCCAGGGCTTAGGTGATGCAGGTGTGCACTCGTGAAATAAGAAAAGCTACTGTTTTCAAAAAAAGACAAGGAGAAACATCCATAGATTTTTAAACAAGTTTAAATAAATGAAAGTGTAAAAGGTATGTATTATTGATGCAACATGTGATTATTACGTGTTAGGCCTTAAATAAATGAATGCATACGTGAGTCCAGAGGTAAAGGCACATTCAATATTTAAAGCTGAACAGAGATGGAAATCTTCCAACCCCTCAACCGTTTTCCATTTTGCTCTGTGCTTGTCACAAAAGGAAGCCTGCAGAGAACCAGAGGTGTGCTGGAGCCATTAAACACAAGTGCAAAGTGTGGCTCTCTGCACTGGTGACTGATTGTGTTGTTGAACGTTTCAGTCTATTAGCAACTTCCTGTTGCAGTAGCTTGTGGTTTGTGTTGCACTGGTGTCTGAAATGCATGCCTGAAACCAGTTTACTAATGACATTGAAGATAACTTGGATACATTTCTTACAATTGAGCATAGGTAAAAAAAAAATGCATCTTTCATTTAATTGGTTTATATTGTTGTTTGCTCTCCAAATGACAGATGGGAATTCTCTCATGCTGCGGTATTGCAAACTTCAGCGCCCTTACAGCGTGCACTGCTTCTCAAAGCATCGAAATAGCTTGTAATTGATATTTCTAAGTACCATCTGGAAGGCACTAAAACAAATGTTTTCTTTTTTTCTCAGAACAGCAAAAATCAGTAGAGCGCAAATTATTCCCGGAGAGACGGGATTATTTCTTTTCACTTGTTTTTGTAAATATGTAAATATCTGCAAATTAAGCCTGTGTAAATAGCACTTCTGCTTTCATTAAGAGTTAAAACTCGTAATGGTTCTACACCTCATCACCCTTGCAAAAGATGAACACGTCTTTGAATTAAAATTTCAAACTCGTTTAGCCGGAAATTACTTCACGGTTTTCCTGTTGCTCCTTCCCTAGGAGTAGCATTTGTTTTCCCTCCGGAAAGCATCAAACAGTTTCTATCCACAGCTTGCTGCTAGATATTTCTGGATTTACCTCAATATATTCAAGGACTAGTGTCTTGATGGTGGTTTTAACCCTTAGAAATCCTTTTTGAGCGTCTACTTTACAATTTGCTCCGATAAATTATCTTTAAAATCTTTTTTGTACCAATGCTTGGTATCATTTTGTTTCATTACATTACACAATAATTCCACATGAAAACTTGATTATTTTTTAATTGGAAGAATCTCAAAAATCGATAACGATTGTACAGAAAATCAGAAATCACTGTACATTTTGTATTATTTTTTTACTGCAAAAATTGATAACAAAAAGTTTTTATGTTTCATAATAAAAATCAAAAAGGTTGAGAGAAAATAAAAATTAATAACCACCTAACCCCCTCCCCTCAAAAAAGCAAACACAAGGTCAAAACAATGTGAAAATTGAGTAAAAAAAAAACAAAAAACAAAAAAACCGGCGAACCTTTTCTAAACCTTAAACACTGTTCCAAGCACTTTTTTGTTCAACTGTGTTGTCAGAACTCAAGCCATGTCACAGATATTGTACTTCCAATGCTTATCCCTTCTTTTCACCAATAGATGGCACCGATTTGGAGTCTGTAAATCTGAACTGAACGATCATTGAGACTTTTCTCAAATTTAAATTACCTTGCAAATAATGTCATAACACTTGTAATGTTTGTTTAAAACCAAAAATATCGAAACGTAATAGCTTTTTAGAACCTATACATTATGTTTGATATCAAAATTAAACAATAGCCAGGTTGCATCATTCTTATTTAATTAAAAACAGACTCTGTTTTACTCTCAGGGTGCATATTTCTAAAGGGTTGCAATTTAAAAACACCTTTTTTTTCCACAATAGGCATAAATTTGCATGACTGGTAGGAATTAATCGGTCAAGAACTTTCATGGACAATATAAACTTTGTGTTTACTTTGTGAGCACAGGTATCGTATCTTTTATTACGTACTATAATCTACAAAAACTTGGTAAAATATCTCAATGTAAAGAGTTTTAAATGCTGATTGTTCCTATAAATGAATTACTCTTATAACAAAGATGGCTCGCACAACCTGTACCCTTTGCACTGCAATAGTCTTATTAACCTCTTGCCATGATTGTCTGTAAACGCCTCATTAAATACGAAGTTGACTCAGATTCTTAGTAAGTTGCCCATGTTCTCGACATGTGATGTTTATTTGTTGTGTAAAGCTTAACAGCAAAATGAAAATGATCTTGTGAGGCGGATGAAAATTACATTTGCTGCCATTGTAATTCTACACCAGACACCTGGTGCGCTGTGTTAAATCGATATTCCCAGACACTCGTGTGAGCAGTCATGCAGTGGTAAATCCTGCCGAGAGATCAAGTACATGACATTTCCGGTCTTCTCAAGGTCACCTGCCTTGATTCTCTCTCACTGAGTCTAGAGATAAAGACAGACAACTCTGATATATACTAATAGAGGGACATTAAATACGAGGGCTCTCCAAAACGCCTCACCATGCAGTTCGTGGCAGAATAAATGACCCCTCCCATGCCTGTCCTCTGTTAAAATGATCACCCTGTGCCTCTGGAGTAGAACTGGCATCTCATATTCACAAATCACTATGTGCTGCTCGTGTAATAGAACAGGACTTTAAGACATGAGGAGTATCTTTCATTGTGCCGCATGCCAGTAATGCAAATGTAAATACAAGGTCCCTGTCATAGTCATCATCATCATGACGACTTCAGCTAACGTGATCTGCAACCTTCAAGCCTTTTTCTGGCAATAAAGTGCTTCTTTTTATTTTTCATTCACTGAAACCGAGGTGAAGTTGCTTGTTTTTAATTGCACAAATGTTTCAAAACCTTTTTCTGAGCTGTGGGTCTGCTGCTTGCTCCGGAAAAATCCAATTTAATTTATACCAGAAGTTAACATAAATGTATTAATGAATGCAGTTGCAGAGAAAACATGAATATGCGTCACAATCGAATCTGTGCATTTTGAAATAAAAGCAATGTAACAGAAAAATAAATAAAACCAAACTAACTTCATTGAAATCTGTATGTCTTGCACAATCACAGCAATGGTCATGCACAACATATGTCAAGCAGGTACTTTACACATACTATTATACTCTCGATTATAGCGCCACCAGGTGGTCACAGGAAATACACCATTTAAGATTGATACGATACTTTTACTAATTTTGACATGTTGACAAATGTCACCAATGCAACCAAAACGACAACACAGAGCACGTTAAAATACAGTATATTGAAAATAAAAAAGATAACGAAAAAAATAAAGAAATAGAAAAATGAAAAAGAAACCCTTAAACACTAGAAAATAAATTAAGCAACGAAAGAACTTACAGTAATCTTAAAATCATTTCGGGATCCAAAATACTGAACCTGCTGGTGGCGCTAATGCACCATAAGCAAACTGCCAAAAAACAACAGAAAAAGAATAAGAGGCTAGAGCGTCCCGTTTACCAAGGGTTCATGCAGCCTTCCGAGGATCCTCCCAAACCGTAGCTTTCAAGGCTGGATAGGAAGGACCCTCCGGAGGCTTTTAGAGCCTGGATTGGGACACAGCTAGGGTGTGTGTGTTGTATAAAAATTGGCTTGAAAATATAAAAAAAGAGTGGAAAAAGCCACATTGGTTGACCTCTAGATGCAATATTAGCTGAAATTTGAAGGCTTATATTTGGATCAATTGGCTATTTTTTTAAGGACCTGGTTAGAATTCTAGTCAAGGTGACTATAGGATTCAATCGGATGTATGGCAGGCAAGGGGTCGAACCCGACAATGAGCCGTTCTCCTGTAGGGCGCTTCATGCTCTCTGCTCTGGCTGAAGAGGCGTGTCATCAATCAGTAGGATTAGCTGATTACCTTCAACTGAGAATTAATGAGTCCTGAGTACACACAAAAATACAGACACCACATCAACAAACCTTTTTGTCACGGTGGCAGAGGAAGCTTAGTCCACCTTTTTTACCATTACGTTCACAACGCTATTATAGAAACCACCAATAATTCAGAAAAGCAAAGATCATTTACAAAGAAGTGCATTTATAGATTTTTGACACCATAAAAAAATTGAAAGGGTTAAAAAACTGTCAAAAAAATAAAAAAAAAAATATTGAGGGAAAAATGCATTTGTTAAAGTAATATGAAACTTTTTAAATCTGTGGAGAGCTAACATTTAACATTAAGCCATTTAACTGTCAGACTCTGGATCCAACAGGAAATGGCTGATCGTGGGAATGTTATCCCTGGAAAGCCAAGATTTTTCACCACGTTTTGTACGTAAAGGAATATAAGGTTTTAAAAGCAGGATAAACTAGGCAAGGTGATAATTTTTTTTTGATTCCACAGAAAACCATTTACACAACACACCTTTCAGTTGTTGGACTCACTGATTGGCCAAAACTTTGGAACAGCCAACAATCTGTCTTTTGGAACAGATTGGAGAATTTGGAACACATCTCCAGTGTTCTGTGTTTTGTGTGCTCAGATTCTTCCGCTTCTTCCTCTTTTGCAATTTGTGCTTTTTGGCCTGAGATATCACCAAGCAGATCTATAATGACAAGGTGGAGTGATGTCTAGAGATATTTCTAAACTTAGCCCACTCAGAGTGGAAACACAGGCGAACCCATAGAGCTAAGCCACAGCAAGTAGTCGTACCAAGTAGAAACATTTCCAGTGAAAAAGTGTCATATGTTTGGCCATAAAATAGGTGTTCAATACTGTCTCTTGTACGTCTCACACCAAAAACTCTTTCACCCCTGCCAGACAGAACTGAATATCCAGTGATTCTTCCAAGTGTTCCTAAAGGCACACAAGAATGCTTCTCGAATACATAAAGCAGAAAACCAGTCAACTCAGTCTTCCAGAAATAATATTTGCAATGCTCCGAAAAATCTGCAAGCCAGAGGTAACTTTACAACTCAGAGGCAACTGATCTGGAAGGGGTGCACACTTTCCAGGTCTTGGGCAAATTAGCTTAACCTTGGCCTCACCTCTGCTATATCGGGCAAATTATTCTGAAATGTCCGCCATGAAAATTGAGTTTTCAGAATCTTGTTTTCTCTTCCTCTGTCAACCAATGTGACCGTGATATGGATTGATATCAATATGAATTTGTAAAGTCAAATGTAATAGAGATTGTAATAGAATGTAATATAAAATAACAAATGGAGGCCTTTTAGCGGGCATTCAGCCTGTCTGAAGAGGTTTAAAATGTGTTTTTAAAGTCTGCAAATTTTCTAGAGAGAGAGAGAGAGGGAGGGAGGGAAGGAGAGAGAGAGAGAGAGAGTTGACTTGGACTTGAATTTGACTTGCCTTGTCTTGACTTGACACTTGATTTGGGAGTTGATTTTTACTTGAATTTGACTTTCCCTGTCTTGACTTAGATCATGCCTTGGACTTGCCTTGGATCATGGCTTGGACTTGCCTTATCTTGACTTGGTAATTGATTTGGACTTGAATTGGACTTTCCCTGTCTTGACTTAGATCATGCCTTGAACTTGACTTGGATCATGGCTTGGACTTGACTTGTCTTGATTTGGGACTTGATTTGGGAATTGATTTGGACTTGAATTTGACTTTCCCTGTCTTGACTTAGATCCTGACTTGGACTTGCCCTTGATTTGAGACTTTAGTTGGACTGGCATTGACTTGACCTTGATTTGGACTTTGTCTGTCTTGATTTGGGAATTGACTTGGACTTGAATTTGACTTTCCCTTTCTTAACTTGGACTTGCACTATCATGACTTGGTACTTGACTTGGATTTGTAAAGTACTAATTTGTAAAGGACCCATCTCTGCCGTCCTGTAACTTTAATATTGTTGAAAAGAAAGTTAATAACATTTTAAGCATCTATTTACAGAATAAAACTATTCAGTGGAGTCATATTCACCCCTAAGTTGACAGGAGGGTCAAGTGAAAATTGAAGGAAAAAAGACTGAAAGTCTGCAATCTTGTTTGATATTGTGTATGCTGCTGAAATCTTGAGGATCAGCCAGTAGTTTATTGTTCCATAATGTTTTAAAAGATTCATAAAGTATTCCAATCATTCTCCCTCATGCGGGTGTTTTATGAACGACGCTCTTACACTCAGTGCAATAATTGGAATCTGCTGCTTTCTGAGAGAAAATAAATTGCCTTGAAAACAATATTTTAAAATGGCATATTGCAGTTTATTTCGACACACCCAGTACCCCTTGATCAGGGTTCACACTGTCTTTAAGCTGAGGATGAACTCCTGCTGGTCAGCATTAACAAACGGCTCAGGCACAAGTGCCAGGTTGACTTGTAATTAAACCTGCTGGTTAACAAGCGCACCTTCAATGAAGCAAAAAAGCAGAGGAACGACAGAGAGCGAGGCTGTTCTAAATTTCATTAGAGATCAAGAGGACTACAGCGAACTCACATGAGTGGCACTAGATGAAACGCACGTTTGCATTCAGCTCAGCGCTCTGTCGGTGTCTTAGAGACAGCTTGCACAAGTAGCAGGAATAATGAAGTGTCTTCATATTGATGTTTTGACGGCATGTGCAGGGAGCAAGCATCTATGCTTGAAAATAAATAAATCAGTAGAGCTTGATTCAATCTTGTTTGTTAGCTTGGCTTATCTGAAAGTTTCTATCTATACCATTTTTACCTTATCTACAAACTTCAAGATTTAATACGTGAAGGCATTTATGAACATCTTTAACATTTAAAAGATTTCTTAGAGTTTTCTAATTTTGTAACACTTTCCCTACGCTTTCCTGAGTAGGCATTAGCTACTGTTTGAAAATATACTTCTGAAAACCATTATGAAAACGCAACTTGGAAAAGTCAAGACAGGGAATTTTTAGATGTTTCAGACGAAAGATAAAAGTAGGATATGGTTACTCAATATGTTTATTAAAGGAATATTTCACCAAGTATGATCGAAATAGGGAAGACTTATGTGGTGGAAGAGTTTTTTTTTATGTGCAAGCTATGGAAAAATAGATTGCGGCCCAAACTGACAATAATTAATGTTACGGAGAGCTCTGGCCTAAAATATCGAAGGTGGTGTGAGACTGCAATGAAAACAATTGAAAGTACCAACTTTGTGAAAATCACAGCTGCCCTCAGCAAGCCATCAATTTCCTGAATGTTCGGGTTGTTTATTGCTGCGTTGGTCCACTTGGATTGGTGAAATACACCGCACAAATTCCTAATATAGGTAACTTAATAAGTGGCCACAATGACAACATCTAGCATCAAAACGTGAGCCATTTCACCAAATAGGTGCCATTTGCTCATTGCAACTTTTCAAAATGTATTTTTCCTAAATCACTTATTTAAATGTTTTATTAGATTTAAGAGGACTGAGTTTTTAATTTGCAAATATATGATAAATAGTCACACGGTGCACATGATTATATAGCCTTGTTGTTTACCAAATATGTGCATTTTTACACAATAAATAATAAAATCTCTGAAATAATTTGATTAATAGGATAGTGTTTTTTAAATGAAACTCCAAGAAATCATCACAAAATCATCAAATATATAAATAAAAAATTGCCTTAAAAACTTACCTTAGCTCGTCCCATAGACTTCCAAAGATCCAAGTGATGCAACTTCCTGCTGAAAAACTGACATGAAAATTTTTGGAAAATATGGGATTTTGGTTAGATTAACAGGAATGAGTAAAAAGCCTGGCACTTGACTAAAATGTTTTTTTTTTGTAATGGATTTGAAACAAAAAATATCTATGGCTTCACACATTTTTGCAAACGTTTTCAGTGTTTTATGTGGATTTTTATCAATATTTCAAAGGTTATAGCTTAAATTTGAAATAAGAGTAGTATGTAGTACACTTTGCTTAATAATAAACTGTATTTAGGACGCAATTTTAATGCTTATTTATACAAATAAAGTTTACTTCAAGTTTTTCGAAAGCTGATTTTTGAATCAGTGTAGACACCCTGCAGATCCCCAGGATATACCAGCAGACATTTAACATCAGGTAAAGTTATTAAACAACATAACTTTCATATGATTTATTAGTGTTAACAACAAAAGAAAAAAAGACCAATCTAATAAACCAAAACCTAAGAATGTCACTGGATGACAATGCCCAATTCTGATTGGCTGTGTCCTTCTATTGATGCTTAGTCAGTTTATTTCGAATATAAAGGTACCCCGAGATACAAAATTAATTCAGTTCCAGGGTGGCTTTCGTATCTCGAACATTTCGTAAAACATGTAAAACGCCAAATCCTTACAAGTTAACTTTCTCAAGATATTTCACGAATTACGAACTTTCAAGCACAAGCGTCACTGGGTTTCACTAACTTGCGCTACAGAACAGCACTTCCTACTTTATAAATTTTTTACAATTGTTGTAGCACATTATTGGTAATCTTTACATACTGTTCCGCTGGATTTAAAGTGTTTTAAAGCGTATCAGCCCCTTTTAGCACGTTTTGCAATGGGAGAACAGAGCGCCAGGACCTGGAAGCGCAGTGCGACGTCAGACTTAACAAGCGGATGATCGAGCAGAACTGTCGGTGTTTCTTGGAATTTATTTCATTTCTTGAAGCAAAATATTTCGAAGCGAGACCTTTTGTATCTCGAACATTTCATAACTCGAAGCAACTCGTACCACTGTAAAGATAAAATAGAGATGAGATGGCCATGTTTACAATCGATAGCAAATATACACAAATAACTCCAAATTAAGCTTTTCTGTGTTTGTTTTCTTCTTGTAAATAACCTTAAATGTTATTTTAAAGTTAAATGTATTTAGTTTTAACATTTAAATGGAAATGCTCAAACAGCATGATCAAACACAAGTTTAATTCTGGCTCATTTTAATCCAGATGAAATAATACCTTCTCATGTAAAAAATGTCTTTAAATGAAATTTTTTTAGAATTTTTTTTTTTTTTAGCTGGATGTCTGGCATACATCTAGAAGTAGTCAGTTAAATAATCGACTACCGGCCTACCCAAGATGCATTTTACTGCTGCACTTAAAGTTGAGATTTTTAGAGTGTCTCTGCCGTTCTTGCCATAATCTTTCCAGGTTTCACTCCAGCGGTGAAAAGAGCAGCTGTCCCTAGGTGGAGACCTTAAACTATTCATGGCAAAGAACAGGAAAATGGGCTGAAAATGCGTAAATATTGTCACAAAGAATCCTAACAGGAGGATGAAGAAAACTCCGTGACTAATAGCATCCCAAATGCTCAAAGCTGTACAAACATATCGCCTATAAGGTTATTTGTTTTGTTACTGTATTTTCCTAGAGGAGGATACAGATTCCGAAAAAAATCCAACCCCATTATCAGAAGACCTCGTCCTTTTTGCTGAACCCTTGTGTTGTGTGGAGTTTACACTTTGAGTTCGCATTAATAGAACCGCTACTCTACCATCACCCAGTTGCTTGGCAACAGCAAAATGTCCATCCCTGTCTCAACATAACAACTTTTTTTTGTGGATAATCAATACCTAGTGTGCAAGGCTAAACTTCCCGAAATTGCTCATGGAATTAGCAAAAGACCAATATAAACAGTGTTTGTTTACTTTTGTTACAAAATGAGCAAACAAAAGAACAACATAAACGAAATCAATATTTGCTTATTACCCGGTTATGAACTGAAACAGAAACAGCTGTGTAGGAAACCTAAAAGCGGGTGGGAAACAGCAAAACTCTGCTACTGAGATTGAGGCGAGGTTGCCACGGCAAGACTGAGACACAAGGTAGTTATAATACTTTAACAAGATTGGGGTTTCAAGATGTCATGTGACGAAGCAGCACAGAGCAACATGGAGGGTCATAGATGCAGTCGTCGACTAAGATCCAAAATTTAAAACAAATACGGTAATGCCATTCAGTATAGTGAAAATTAATTCTGCTAAAACAGTGGTAAAGAGTGGACCGTTCCGAGTCGGACACTGGTGCAAAGGCACTCTCAAATAGTTGTGCTTTTAGTTTGGAGTTAAATGTGACTAAAATGTTAGCACCCTTGATCGTTTCTGGAAGCTGGTAATGGAAGAGATCTGCCAAATCGATTGCTGGTTGCTGTAGAGGGATCAGTTATGAGTAAAATGAACCAACCCTTATGTATCTATGATTTTCTTAAGCTAAAATAGAGGTATATCAAATTGGTTGCTACGGTAAACAGACTGGTTGCTATGGAGGAGTCAGTGACCTACTATAATGTTCCCCATATCAATGTCAGCAAAATGAACCTACCCCATGTCTCTATGGATTTCCCAAGTTGCAAATTACCTGCTATGGTAAAAACTCTAGTTGCTATGGAGGGGTCAATGACATAAAATAATGTTCCCTGTGTCAATATGAGTAAAACGAAACAACCCCCATGTCTTTAAGATGTTCCTAAGCTGAGACAGAGGTATGCCAAATCAGTTGCTAGGGTAAACAGTCCGGTTGCTATGGAGGTGTTAGTGACAATACAATGTTGCCTGTTTGACTCTAAGTTATATAAACCAACCCCCATGTCTCCTTTATTTTCCAAAGCTGAGATAAAGTTACAATAATTTGGTTGCTAGGGTAAACAGTTTGGTTACTCGGGGGTGAAAGGATTTCACCTATATGCGGAAATGAATGTTACGATAGCTCCCATATGTCAGGTGAAAATTTCTTGCAACAAGTTTCTGTTGTTATATTAATTATGTATTGTTTTACAAAATGTCAGTTCTATAAACATTTTACAGCTGATTTTCATGAATAACGTAAACGTAAAATTTGCAAATACACAAATGCCTTGTAGGTTTGCTTTTTCAATCTGGGAATTCCACTCTACCATCTCTGTGTTGTGTATCAAACGCTAATGTTTGGGTCAAACTTCTGTTTAGATTGTGCAAAAGCAGTTGTTTTAAGTGACAGTTGGGTCAAAATGAGCCCCACTGTCTTGAGATTTATGTTTCGCAAGTATTTGGTAGGTGACAGAATCCAAAGCTTGACCAAGATGAGCTGGCTAATAAACCCTGACAGGCCAGCCTCTCTGTGGAATACTGATGCCAGCTGCCTGTAAAGCTGACGGACGGGTGCTGCACAGCAGTGGATTATACTGGTATTACCCTCCTACCTGAATTTAGACCTCTAATGATGCAGTTCCTGTTTGGCCTTGAACAGAAACAAGACCTTAGTAATCCGTCCAAAGCTCGGGACTAATTCCTCCGGGTTTGGTTACAAAAGTGTCATGATGCATCACAGACACAGAGAATCCCAGCACAGCTTCGATTGGGACCCGTGATGTACGAGTTGTAGGACTTTGCTAAACTTATATTAGATGTGGAGACGTCAAAGGGATAAATCTTTCTCTAAGCAGTCTGTTGTAGACATTTGTCAAACCTTAGTCTGGTTCTTTTACAGTTACGCCAGCATTTCCTTTTCTCCTGCATCAATGCAACAAACCAAGAGGGATTTTTCTTTAGTTTCATCCTCCCAAGCGTCGGATTCTCCTCACTTGGCTGATTACACAGGAGAGGAACATCAATTATTGAAGGCTGTTTTTTCTGAGTCATCATGGGGATCTTGTCTAGTTTTCTTCATGACTCTGCTAAACACAGTGTCTCCCCCTTAAATTGAAAATGAACAGGACATTCTCACTATTTATTCTATTCATCCAGATAAAAAAAAAAAACATAGTATTTTTAACAATATACTATTTTAGGTGCATCTTCAGAATGGTTGGTTTCAGTAGTGTGCTGATGGAATGACGGGCATGATCCATGCACTGCTCTGATTGGACTCCAGTGGAAATTGTGTGATAAGCCCAGCCACATGCAGCAGTGGGTGCAGATCTTTGGAGAAAACCTTTTTTTTTCAGTGGATTTCAGTGCCACTAATTTACTAAGCAAACAACTTGGGGATCCCAAATATCAGAGGAAAAGCATTCCATATGAGCCAAAGCTTCCCAGTGACGTTAATCAGCAGATTCATTCGAGAGTTTCCAGAAAGTGAGCTACTACTCAATGGGAATTTTTACAGCAAGAATGTTGTTTTGCAAAACCTACAAAATGATGCTTATTAGAATGAGACGGTGCCTTCTGTATGAAGTCTCTCCATGCACCGGCGCATGTGCCAATCACAGCAGATGTTTTGGCCGGGTTGTGTCATTCTTACTTAATTCATTGTTTGGTTTTGATTTTAAATATAATGTGCAGGTTTCAAATAGTTTGTTAGTTTTAACACATTTTTGGTTTTAAACAAACATTACAAGAGTTATGACACATAATTTGCAAAGTAATTCAAATTAAAATGAGAGAAAATGCATTGTCCTCTTTCAGTTTCTTGTGGTGAAATGAAGGGATAACGCTTGGAAGTACAATGCTTGTGATATGGCTTGTGTTTTTCAAAGTTCTGGCACAATGGCTCAAAAAGTGCCTGGAACAGTGTATAGGGTTTGTCTTTTTAAATACAATTTTCACGTTGTTTTGACCTTGTTTTTACATATTTTGAGAGATTTGTGAATGGTTATTTGGTTATTTTTTCATAACACTTCCAACAATTTTGATTTCAGTTATTAAACATAAAAAAAAAAAACTCTATTGTTGAGATTTTTGTAGTTATAATGGCAAAATGATGCTCCGAATTGTACTTTTTGAACAAATTTGCTGTAGAATTATTGTGTAATGTTAAATAATATTTGTAAAAAATAAACTAGGGTTAATAAGTGAGAGTGAAACATTTGGTTGCCAGATTGGCAAAACTACATATATTATGAATATAGTAACTACATTTACTTAAATATTTGACTTTGAATGAATTAAATATTTGGTTACATATTTACTTTAAAAAAAATTACATTTATTTTATAATTTACAAAATAGTTAATTTTTTTATCACACGGTTGAAGTAACTAACACGAGAAGACACATTTTGCAAATAAGTGATAAATCAATCAGTAAAAAAACACACTCCCTTGCTGCTGATTGGCTGCCAGTTTCATCAGAGTGGCATAACGCTGGAACTGCAACTTTGAAGTAGAATTATGTTAAAGAATTTAATTGTATTTTGTTCATTGTTTCCTTATAACACATATTTTTATAGCTAGTGTTTAAACAATATTTTTTGTGGGATTTTCGATGGTTCTTGCAACAGTAGCAGAGCACTTTAGTGAGCCTACAGTGTTTTTTTTTCCCCTTATAAATTCCTGTCTGCTATTTACTGCTACACTTTCACAAAGTCTTTCCTCCCACACTCTGCACTGAAGGCATTTATTG
The DNA here is from genome assembly GCA_007224835.1 of Danionella cerebrum. NCBI lineage: Eukaryota > Metazoa > Chordata > Actinopteri > Cypriniformes > Danionidae > Danionella > Danionella cerebrum. The sequence goes on along the minus strand of SRMA01026527.1, from coordinate 182,515 downwards.
CAAAAAAAAAAAAAAACCTCCTTAACAATGAGTTATTTTTCAGCGCAACTGAAATCTGGAGGTTGTAAAATAAATGTACATTGTGTTTGTGTCCTGGTGGTTGAAGGTCTCTTGAATAGCAGACTCTGAGCGATGACCGACTGGACGAGAAACCGTGTTTCATACAGCAGCAGTCTCTTCAACAAGAACAGAGAAGCAAAGACCTAGAGACTAATACTTAGGCACTAACTTTAGAGAAGCAAAAATTAGAGAGGAGTTCTGTGTCAGGGATGCATAAATTTGGCCGATGTTTGCAGGTCCCGTGGGACCCCCCCAGCAATTACTATCTAAAGCGCTGTTTTATGTTGCCGCAGTCCGCTTCCCTAGAGCCGGCCGCACGCCGCTCCTCATCACTGCTGCAATAAATCAATTTTCATCCTTCTGCCACTTTAGCAGCACACACATATTCTCTCTCTCTCTCTCTCTTTTAGCCATCTGAAGCGCCTTCCTTCTTGTTATACAAAAATGTTATTGGCTGACATCCTACCTGCCTGGCTATACTTACCATATATACATAACTTTTCTTAAAATTGACACATAATAGAGAATAAATATGTTATGTTGTATAAGATCTTGACGTTGGGCATACACAGAGTGATTTTAACATGTTTCTTTAACCAATTCTGAGATTATTTTTCAGTCATGTGACATGAAAGTCACATGCAAGTCCAACACATGGAAAACAGGACCCACTCACAACAAAACCAAACCTCTTTGTCCCGGTCACCACTCGTGAGGGGGTGATGCTTTTAAAGCAGTACCAAATAATTCTAAGTTGAAACTCCTGTTTTAAGTGGTGTTAACTGGAAATTTAAATCATACAAATTCTGGTATACATTTGTCTTGAGCGAATGATTGTGTAGCATATATTCTCAAAAATGATTCTATGGAGGAAAATTGGCTTAACCGTTTTCATTAGCTTCTTTTACTTTACTATGGAATAATGGCGTAGTGGTGGAGTTGGTCATCCTACAACCAGAAAGTTGGCGCCAGGTCCATTCTGCCTATCTGGCCTTGGGCAGGCTATTTCACCTACATTGCCCTGTATGGATGTGTATGACTGGTGGGGTGTGTTTGGTGGTGGGCAGGAGGCTGTAGGTGAGAAAAGACAGCCACGTTCTGTCAGACTGCCCTTATCCCGACCAGAGGGTGGATGTGGAGTGAATGAATAATGTCCTGAAAAATGGTAAAGCGTCTTTGAGTGTCTGGAAATGTGCTATATATATATATTTATTGTAATGTTTGACTGTGTGAGTCCTGTCGTATTAGAGCATTGTGACACATATGTTGACATAACCTCTACGATTACCTCAAATAGTTAGGCAGCAGCTGATTTATATTGTCCCGAGTTTCACCCGCCTAACTTTTGACTTTGGCTGACCCCATTGTATCTTTCGACTTGTGACTGCTTTTTAAATTAAAATTCTCCCCCTGGTTCTCCATGTTTGACTCCCCTGAATGATTGAATATTTGAGTCACACTAATGGCAGCCATATGATAAATAGCCACATTCATAGGAGTTTGGGACACCTTTGCCACTTTTCCATTGCAAGGTGGTTTAGAGCGGTTGAGTTCAGTATGGTCTGCTTGCTTTTCCATTGGATTTATGTTGCACAAGAGCGGTGTATTATCGTCACCTCTGACATCATATATTAAAATGTGAGAAATTGACATATGGTACCCAGAGTGGCATTAATGATACCCATGCCACGTTTTCACTTAATGGTAGAGAATGGTTCAGTGAGGCTCACTTGCTTTCCATTAGATTTTATCCGTCTCAGAACATTTTGTTTTCCCATACTTCGCAGTATGCCACATCTGCATCATTGAGTGTGACCAATTGACAAAAGCACTACACTAGACTCCGAACACACCTAAGGATTGTTGCTTTCCAAAGTGTTTTCTATAAATGACACTATCGCTGTCAGAAAATTTGACTTGTTCAGTTCCATTCATTCGAACTAGACTCCGCTTTCCCTTTTCGTTAAATTGGTTTGGGCAGGCGAGAGAAAAAAACGAACCAAATGCGTATAAAAATGTGTTTCGAGACATGCACAAAGAGGCGGTCTGCGTACAAATCCCCCCAAAACTCTAGAGATGGAGTATGGGTGTGTTTTCAACTAGTGCAGACCAGAGCGATCAGTGTGGTGTGAATGAGGATTAAATCTGCAGACGATTGCAACAATGTGCATCAATTGTTCTTCTTGGTCCAGACCAAATTAAATGAATTAGATGTGTGAAAAAACAATAAGCTATTGAACCATAGATCAAATACCCCTGTAGTATGGACCGAATGCAGTAGAAAAGCTCTAAAAAGCACGGAACCAAACTGTACCATGCCCTCAAATCCAAGGTGTGAGCACCATTCCTTAGAGTTTCTTTATTCAGGTACATTTTGGTGATTCAACAAAGAGGTGCTTGTGCCATTTCCAAGTGTCTGGAAAGCTGTTCCTGGGATCCAGAGCTTATGAAGCTTTAAAACATCAGTTTTGATCTCCGGTCAAGTTGTCCTTGTTGATATATGCCTTTAAAGCCTACTTGGATCTTCTTTATCTCCTCTTTAGTTCAGTGTGAAGTGTTTGTCTACATTCTAGTGACAGGACAGCTTCTCATTTCCAAGAAACAGATGAACAAAAGCCCCTCCTGACTCATCTTCACCATGTGAAGGGTTGTCAAAGGAGTGGGGGGCTTGGCTCAGAGGAGCGGGCGCTGGAACCAAACGCCGTTCAGGGAAATGACAGCAAGTGCCGTATAAATACAGCTCTCACAGGTCTGCCGAAGACAAGATTTGTGTTCTTGTTCTAAAACAGCGTGCTATACTTTTGGGTTGGGATTATATAAATATGTATTTCTAGTTTTAGAAATTCATGAGTCGCGCTTTCACTTTTTGTCAGTGTGTTAATTATTGAGCAGTCAGATTTAGTCAGATAGGCATGACCAGAGTGAGGAGAGTAAATAATCCGTTGTATTGTCGGGATAAAAAGGTGTTGCTGCATAGGGGAATCGACTTAAGATGCCCTTTCAGTTTGATGCTTTCCTCTCTTTGGGATTCCATCATATTTTCTTTGTGTGTTTGCCTTTTAAGTGAATGTTTGCCCTCCTCTAAACATGCTTCACCCTCTGTTGATCTTGAGCAAAGAGCCTAACCTGATTAAGCTCCTCGCTGACTTCAGCTGCTTGCTTTTAACCCCCATCTAAAATGTGCCAATCTTGTTTGTCATGCTCACCTTGAGCCTTTTACAATGAATTGGACCAATTTGGCCTGCCTGAAATTTACAGCTTTAAAAATTCTAAGAACTGCAGTGAAAACAGCTTCCTTCATTCTGAGCTCGTTGGGGTATTCAAACTTGGACTTTTTGTGATGTTGACCAAATTTAGAATTTAATTCAAGTGGAAATAGCAAAATACTCAACCCACCTAGCCTCGAATTTGGCCTGTGTTAGGGGCTTGATCTTGATAGAGTTGAACTTGGATTGAACACTGTACTGATCTAAACGGCAGGATCCTCCGAAGGCTGCATCAACCATTGGTAGTTTAGCCTCATTCGGATCACATCGATCTGCTCCTTGTTTCATACATCAACATGACATGAACCAAAAGTTAGCTCAGATCACATCAAATTTATTCTGCTATCACTAGTAGCGTTTAAATAAGCCCTTAAACTACGGTCCTTTAATAAAACCTGTTGCTTTACATTTTGTGTTGATTCTGTTAAAAAAAAGCGTGCAAGGCATCTGGGAATATGTGAGGCTACAAAGAATGGTATGATGCATCCCCAGAGTCTGAAGAGCACAAATTTGAAGGCCGCATTTGAAGTTATTTTGGATTTTTAGTGAAATTGGACAGCCTTCGCCCAGTGTTGTGACTTAAGATTTAAATTCACATTTTGAAGGATGCAGAACCTGGATTGTGACACGGCAAGTAGGTAGCACTCTATAATTAGTAGAGAATGAAGAACCTGCTTCCCCACATCATTGGATGAGTGTTCTTGGAGGAATGAAGATCTGGGAGAACTTCAGGAGAATAGAGTGGCTCGCCAGCCAAGAGAAGAAATGTTTTGGGAAATTTGGAGGTGAACGGTAGATCTGAGCGAGTGAGACTAAAGGGCATATAAAGAGATGGTGTTTGGGAGCTTGTGATTGGATAAGTGAGTGATTATCTTCATTGGGTGCACAAGTCTTGTGAAGGTCTGGGTAGATAATACATTTGAATCTTCATTTTTACATCTAATATATATATTTTTTGGTCTTGCATTAAAATGTATGCATTTGGAAGACAGTTTTATCCAAAATGGATTGAACTAATCTGATCAGTTCTTGCTTTTACTGTGATACAAACTCATGATAATGGGATTGTCAGCACTACACAAACACAGGAAGTCAGTATCAACTTAATCATATGGATTAAAGTATATTGATATATAGATGATCAGCACAAGAAACCATAGTGGAAAAAAATCATATTCTTTATGTATTATTTTAGAACGCATAAAGAATTCGAACAAAACCTAAAACTCAGAGTTGGGTTTGTTTTGGTCATAGATGGCATACAAATCTCTCAGTGATGGGAAAACAGGCCTGTGGTGAACCTCGCAAGTGGCTCAGGGAATGGCCATCAAATTGATATAAAGTGAAGGGTTACAGCAACATAAAGCCCCATTGAGCCAAACTATAGGGAGAGGTTTGTATCACTACTCTCCCTTGAGGGATTTCTTTTATGGTCTTTGTCCACCTACTATCCCTCCTGGCGGATTAAAAAAAAAAAAGGAAACTATTTGTTTTCATGCTCAAGCTCCAGTAAAATCACCTGGTGGCCATAAAACACTGGGTGAATGGAAACCTCGCAGTTATTTACTATTCCTAAGCCCTTGTTCTGCAGGTGAACAGCTACATTGAAACTAGTTTTGCCCTACATCTTACCTGAGGGCAAACCTGATCTCCCCTGACTTTAGTACCTTGTTCACTTCCTCATTTATCCAGTCTGCACAATTAGTCCAATCAGTTATTCTTGCTGGATTTTTCCACGCTCTGAACAAGCTTTTAAACAATGTTGTATTTTGTTTCTTACTGAGCATCTAGTATTTTTCTAGATCAAAGTGTCTTTAAAAACTAAAATGTGTTCACTTTTGAATGTTTACAGTAAGGTGCACCATATGTGAAAGATGAGACAATGGACTACATCTGTAGTGTTATTGATTTCCAGCAAACAGCTGTTGACAAAATGAAATCTGTTTCATTTCATTAGCACCTTTTCCATGACGCTTGTACACTCCCTGACAAAAGTCCAGTCGCTTATCTGTTTTGCCGAAACACCTGCTATTTATCAATCGATGTTAAAAATTTCTCATATGAAAATCTAAAACCCTCCCAAAAGATGCAGTGAAATAAAAAAAGTATCATTTAATCCATACAGGAAAGGCAGTTTTTTGTGAGACAAAGGTTTTGTCAGCTATACAGAAATTGAACAAATTTACTCCAAATACAAAACAGTAGTTGTCATAGGAGATCTTGATTGACTTTGGTTTGCATCCATGCAGTTTGGCAAGAATTCATTAAATTGATTGCATGAATAGCAAAAAAAGCAGCCTTGTATGCCCCCCTTAGTTCATCAATATTCTTTGGTTTTGTTTTCCATACTTCATATTCAACCTACCTCAAACAAGCTCAGTGATGTTCATGTCTGTTGACTGCTGGCCAATCCTGGAGCATCTTGCATGGGATATTTAATATCAATAATCTTGATTAAAATATTTAGAAAAGCATTTTCTTTCTAGAATTGCATAAGGTGGAAAAATGTCTAACAGGAAGATTCAAGCAATATTGGCGTATGCATGAAGCCATGTTGGTGAATTTGACCCCTCACCATAATATAAAGATCTTTATCAGCCTTTAAGTCATTTCACAGCTTGGTGTCAGACAATGACTCAATGGGAGCTTGGAGCTCAGTTTACAGCCAGTTAAACATATGTTCCATGTCCACATAAAGAAGATTGATCCTCATTCTCCGACGCAGGATGACCAGTCTCACTATAGCACAACTTAACCTGCGTGCACAAGGCCTCTTCGATAGTATATCTGCCAAAGACAATCACATTAACCACTAACGCTTTGACACACACTGTTTGTCAGTCTCAAGCCTGATAAGGCCGTAAGAGACTTGTCCAGAAACTTCTGCCATTGTTTGGCACATCAGGCCTTCCCTGTTGACACGAGGCAGTAAATGTGTCCAGATCTGACTTGTGGCTGTAGAACAAGGTAACTGCCTGATCTTATGGGCATCCATCTCGTTCTCTGTTTTACAACAATGTGCATTGGAAACAGCTGCGCCCAGAAGAGATATGAGTTACACGACTTGTTGAGAAGATATTGCCACATTTATTTTATTTTTTTTAAAGTAAGTAATCGTTCTGATAATTCGCAGCTTAAAGAGAATTTTCTTTAAAAGTTCTAGTATAGCATACTCTTTAGAAATTCACCTACATAACACATTTTCTCGCAGATTATTTAAGCAGTCAAGCATTTAATTGCAAATGCAAATATTAATCATTTTGTTGCATGTTTGTGCACTTTATTAAGTTTTTAATTTACGTTTAGAGCAGCATGGTTCAGTGGTATGCTGTCGATTGGTATTCTGCTTTGTTTTAGGCCAGGCTAGGAGACTTTCAAGAGTTCATTGACTGTCCAGGAATGCATAGTATTTACAGAGTAGGTTGGTGACATAATTCCTGAGTAGGTGTCGAGGTGGTAGGAGGGATAGCTTGGATGTAGTCATTGGATGATAGGTTGGTCAGGTTTAAAGTATATTCTAATTGGGACGATCTAAGACGCTGATGGCATGCCCTGATAATTAACCCACCTGTTACTCACCTTCAAGACACACACACATCGCCAGCAACATTTTCTGAGTAGATATCTGGTTGATTTGTTGATAGCATGAATAGAGACAAACGTAGACATTTTATGCAAATGTAAACTAAATCAAAAGTTGAGTTTTGTTTCGGTGATTCCTCTGCTCATGGGATGTCATCGCTGGCTGAGAAATCTAGAAGAGAGAACCATGTAACCAAAAACAATTATAGAATGATTCACATGTTCCCACTTAAACAGAAGCTTTTTAATGCTTTACAGGGGGTTTAACTACATCAATTAAGGCAATCAACGATTATTCTACATGATTTGTCTGGTCCGACCCCCAGAAGCTCAAATTGTGTACCATGCGGCCGCTAGCTCAGATGAGTTTGACAGCCCTGATCTATGTGTTTTAAGCCGTAAGTGAGTTTTTATAAACGAAAACAAGCCTTCTCCGAACGCAACAACTTCCATTGTTCTTTTGATATTCGACGCCAGTTGATCAGAAACTGACGATTTTGTTTTCTTTGACTTGTTGGATGGAATCGGTGCTTTATTTCTCAACCGTTTTCCAAAGAAACTCCAAATGTAGTTATTTTGGACATTTTTTCAAGTATAAACACAAGACTTGTTTACAGGTTTAAGACAATTAAAGTCATGTGTAAATGGGCAGACTAGAAGACCCAGGGTTTGTGTTATGGTTGGCCATTTGAATGAATCTGAACTGTATGTGAATGGGGCTCATTTGCAGACTCCCTAGCTAGGATTAATAAGGGAGGATAGAAGATTAATGAATAAATGGATATGCTTCAGTTGTCTCAGATTTTCAGCCTGTCTTAATAAAGCCATTGTGTCTGTGTGTTCTCAGCTTCTGAATCCTTTGTCATGTTTATTTCCGCTCACTGCTGGCAAACTCCCAAGATTATAAGAGTTTGGGTGGGATTTTCTCCGCTGTGATACTGGATTAAATGCCTGTTATTTGTGCACTGTAGATCACAGAACCTGTGAATCGCTGCAATTAAAATTAGTCACAGCATAACTCTGGATTGTCTCCTGCTGGCCATTATTCTAAATAGAGAGGGTGTGAAATTGTGGATAAAATGGGAGCTGAGGTTTAATGCTACAGCAAATCAGGTAGCAGTGTAAGGAAGGGGAGCTATTAAATCCCCCCAGGGCTCCCATGACAGACATGATGACCTGGCAGTCGTAACAAGTCAAGTTTGGGCTCCCTGCATTCATTCTAAATGGATCCTGTCAAATTGGTGGTGAGTTTAACTGATGTCTTGCTGTCTTTGTCACGTCTCACATTGTGTTTCAGGACATTTGGTTTTGATCTTTTTCTTTTCAAGGATGCATTTTATTTGCTGAATTTAAACAAGTTTTATTTGCCAGAAAAATAAAATCTGTTTTGATGTTTTGTTTTAAATGAACAGTACGTGAGTTATGACATAATTTACAAGGTGATTCAAATTAAAATGTGAGAAAATGCGTAATCGTCTTTCAGTTTTGTTTTACAGACCCCAAATCGGCCATCAATGCCATCTGATGGTGAAAAGAAGGGATGACGCTTGGAAGTACAAGACCTGTGATATGACTTGTGTTTTTCAAAGTTCTGGCACAAAACAAAGCACAGTGGATTTAAAATTACCCGGAACAGTGTTTCCCGTTTTTTATGACATTTTCACATTGTTTTGACCTTGTCTTTGCTTTTTTGTTGTATTCATGAATTTTTATTTTGAATCAAAACTGTTTTTTTTATGAAACATAACTGTTTGTTGTCAATTATTGAGATTTTTGCAGTAAAAAAATGACATAATTTCATTCTAGAATTTTACTTTTTGTACAATTTCAGGTTTGTAGAATTATTGTGTAATATAATGAAACAACATTTGTATAAAATAAAAAGCTGGGGCTGTACTAAAACAATGATATCAAGCATTGCCATAAAAAATCCTTTTCAAAGATAATTTATTAGAGCAAATTGAAAAGTAGTAAAAAAAATGCACAAAAGAAGGCATGAAATTCTAATAGATGCAAACATTTAAATCATTTGAATTTAATGCATTTTAAGAATTTGGAAGGTTTCCCTACAGACTAACGTTGTTCATCAATTATGGAAGAAGTAGGGTGTTTGCTGAAGATTTACACAGAATTACAGAATGGATGCCGACAAACCTTAAGAATTTGCTTGAGAGGATTTGAATTTTTTTTAAACTCATCTCCTCCTGGGCCGTTTAGAGCTTTACAAGACAATTTTTTTTTACCAAGACATCCAAACTTGGATACCTTTATCTTTTCAGACTGATACCATTAAAGGAATTTTGGGAAATCACAGAGTATGCTGGGGAATTTTACATTAACGTAACATGAGATTTGCAAAACTGTAACTCAAACTGAGAATCTCACAGAAACATCACGGGCCACACTTGTGGACTTATGGCAGTTCATCTTAATCATAGTAACAACAAAATTTTTGTATATATATTATTTCTTTTCATTTAGACAGAAACTTTCAAAATTTGGCAAATATTTGTTATTTTTATGTTATAAATGCTCAGAACAGTGAGTAATAACAAAAAAAAGTAAAAAAGGATTTGAATTTTCATCGTGTTTCTTTTTATAAACAACTACAAATGTACAGCAACAAGATTACAGAAATTAACTTTAATCTACTCTGCATCCACTCAAAAGGAATATTGAATATTGTAGGATTATTGTAGAGTAGTTCCAGTCCAGCTGAAGACGGAATCAACATTGGTAAATCTCTATAAATATAATGTTTTTTTTTTACAAAAGATTAGATATTTAAAGCAATAATATTTAATGTAAATTTATATAATGTCAAAAATGAGAGTATGTATATTAAAAACATTGTTTGGAATATAACCTGTGTATAAAAACTTTTATTGCATATTGAGACGGTAACACGCCCCCTGCTGTTGCTGTCTGTGTTCCACAAAACTCACAGGGGCTCTTGACGATGGTATAAACATTTTCTTTCACTATTTACAAATGTTTGGCACTGAAATCTAACACTTTAGTGTGCCAAAAAGGGCAGACGAATGTGAGCAAATAAGGAAAAAAGACGCATGTGCGCGAATGCGGAAGAAGAATCACGGACAGAAAACGTTTAAAAAACAGTACAATCTAACACTAATAAACCTATTACTACTACTAAGACAATGATTATATTATTATATACAGTATAAATATTATATTTACAGTGAAATCTGCGCTAAAGTGTTGCTAAAGCGTTCACAGTAAATAAATCCCTCGTTTTAAAGGGTTCACTTCTGGTGCCCACCCGGAAAAACGTGCTCTTTGGACTTCCGTGTTTTGACGCGCTGAAATGTACAAAAATCTACGCATCTCGTTTGTGTTGCTTAACACAGAAAATTATAATCTATTAATGGTGTTCCCGCTCCCTTTGATTTTTTTTTTCCCGCCCTATCCCAATCACGCGATTAAACTAAATTTATCCATCCCACAGGAGAGACCAGCGGGAATTTTTTTTTTAGAAAGTCAGTTTAAACACTTCTAAAATTTTAAAGCTCCGTCTATGCAAGTTCTATTGATCATGACAAATCATTTTCTTTTTCCCAATGTGCACTGAGCAAAAATATTAATTACTCTATAAATCACAAAACCCATTACTCTCAAATATTGTTCACAAAGCTGTCTTACATCCTTCCTTTCAAATCCATCCTACCTTACAGTTGTGGCATATGAAGGCATTTGGTAAAATATTATTTATGTGAAATATATAATTTTATTTTCAATGTAGTTTTTATGTGAAATTGAACTCCATTGCCCAACTTTGTGTAGAACCATGGAACTAGGTGGCAGCAATGTGCATGGAGGAGAAAGCTCCTAGAGGATGAAAAAGAGTGCCTCTGATTTTTGTCAGGTGTGCTGGCCTTTGTCCTGGGTTCAATGTTTGCTCCAAAAATGGAGCTTCAGGCAAAAATCAGCTAAAAAATGCAACATTGCTTTTTCCAGTCCACAGGTTGCCATTGGTGTGTCGATGGCAATGCCAAGTTTGGGCAGGCAATGGTCGCAAACCTTATAGAACTTGACAGTTGATAACCACATGTGCAGTAAAGGCTTAGAAATCCAAGAAGAGGAATTCCTGGATTCACGATGGCTGACCATGATTTGGGGAAGACCGTCAAACAACGAAAGAGGGAAAGATCTCTGGTGGTTCTTCTAGTACAGGAGAGGATCAGACTTCTCACCGTGACAAGGTAGGCTTGGGCAACTTGGTACAGTACTATACTTAAGTTAAGCGCAGTACTTTATGCTTCTTTTAGATGGTTGTTCATGTGAGCTAGAATATTTAATGCACTATAAAATTAGCAGTTTGGTTCCAAAACATTTAAAAGGCATAAAAATGATTGTCAAATCTGAAGCCTAATACTTGCTGTGTAATGCAGTCCTTGTTTGTCCTTTTCCCAACCCTGGATAAAAGCCGGCTGAATTTAATTTTTTTTTTTTTCAAAATGCCATAAGTCCTCTAAACCAAACACAGTGCACAGACGATGAGGTGCTGAGGAGGTGGAAATATGGCAGCTGTCACCGGCAGCGAACATTTTAAATTGTTTTATAATCATTCCACAAAGATGGAACAGAATCAGGCCATTTTCCAGCTGACCACAGTCAATAAAGTCCAGCAGAGACGTCCCAAAGTCATCAACTGGCGAAAGCAGAGACTTCAGTATGCAGACTCACTTGACCGAGCAGCCGATAACTCCATGGTTCGGAGCAGTGAGTCCAATATTTTACAAACCTATACTGGAACCAACAATATCAATTCAATAT
>SRMA01026527.1:129614-167479 GCA_007224835.1 Danionella cerebrum | reverse complement strand
TTTTTTTTAATTTTTTTTTTAAATCTTCCCCTCTCCCCTAGAAAATCAATATCGGTCATGGTATTCACCCCTTTTCCTTGTGTTCCAAAAATGTAACTCTCGCCTTATACTATCCCCAGCCGTGTCTCAGCAAATACTGGCTGTTGCTATTGAATGTTAGTGCCAATTTCATCCAGATCGAATTGATTCAGACCAGTGGAGAGAATCTAAGTTACCTGATAAAATCCCTTATAGCAGCTTCCTAACTGTTTAATAAATATTTAAATCCTACATGTATGTGAACATTAATATAACGCTTCAAAATCTTCACCAATCCCTTGACTGAGGGTGAACAATTGCTTGTTAAATGACAAACTAATGGATTTTTTTTTTTGGTGAATTCATTGGCTCTTGGTCATGACAACGCTCCCAAGCCCGAAGAGGCCACTGGGTGGAGCTGTCTGTCTGCCATTCACAAACACAGCGTGCACACAAAAGCAGAAAGAGGTTGAAACATCTGCAGAGGCAGTCATTTCTGTCTCATTCTCCATTTACTTGCCTCAGTTATTCTGTCATAAACTCACACATACTATTTTAGAGACTCACTGATGTTTCTGTTACTGAACTTCCGTAGCCTGCCCTGCTTTCCAAGCTTTAGATTCTCCAGGATGTGCTAGAAAATGTGTGATGTTTTGCTGTGCCTCTACACCTTCAGACAGGACGGCTTCAGCTTCTCTGGGCCTCGTTCCTGGTTATAGAGGAATGTAGGTAATTGGAATAGCACGACTTATCTAAAAGACACGAGTCTCTGAGTTATTTTTTTGTGTAAATCTCTCTGTGAAAACACTGCTTTTGTTAAGTACTCTGTTCCCCCTTAGAATTGCGCTGAAACCTGGGAGGGGGTCTGTAATTTTGAGAAACGGCACATTTCTTCAGAGGTGCTGCTAGCTAACCTCCAAAAGAACGGGAGTGATTGAAGCTAAAAAGGAAAATGTGTTTGAGGGTATGATTTGAGCGCAGTGTGTGACACACAGAAGGGAACGCTTCTAATCTGAGATGAGACTCCTTGCTTGGGAAAATGAGCTTCTCTTGACCTTGGTGAAAATTGTGTTCTGTTTATAAGATTTGAAGGCAGAAAACCATTATACACCTCTTCAGAATTCCATCTTTGTTTCTGCTCTTTGAGAGCAGTTATCACAGGGTTATGGCTTGAATCTCTATTTTGAAAATGACCATTTATGGTGGACTCAATGACTAGCTTTACTCGAAAACCTTATTTGTTTTAACCACTTCTGTATTTGTGTTGGGCTGCAGATGCTTGGATTGTAAGTATCCCTAGATTTATTTCACAAAAACATTTTTCTCAAGGTTATGTTGGCTTGTTATAGTTACTTACCAATCTCTTTACTAGTGAATCACTGAAATCACTACTTGGCAACTCCGAGTCAAGTAAAAAAAACAAAAACAAACAAGCAATAATAGATTACATTTATATTCCATTTTTTTGTGTTTCTGTTCAGAAAAAGACTTAACAGTTCATTAACAAACGTATTAATTGCATTTAACAATCATGTATGTTAAATAGTAACTATTTAGTTAATGCTGAATTAAGAAAAGTACAAAAAGGAACACAATCTAATTATTTGTTATGTGTAATCATATTTAGTTTTTCCAGAACAAACAGCTGTCTGGACGCTATTACGCCGTTGTTTTGTGCATGCGTGACCAAATGACACGCATTTGATATTTACTTCAGGAGGATTAACGTTAACGGATTTGTTTTCAATAACGAATAAACTTGACTATGGATTATGCGTTTTTTTTCTCATAGTGAATCCTTATCTTACATCATAAACAAACCATTTCTTTTTGTTACGCGACAATATATCGCTTCTAAAACGATAAATAAATGTTTTTGTCCACTGCACTCCCCTCGATTTCTTTTGTGTTTATAATGTCCGTTAGATACGTCACCTCTGACCGAAGTAGCTGTCTCGCATATCTCTCTCTCTCTCTCTCTCTCTCTCTCTCTCTCTCTCTCTCCACACAGAAGCACTGTTCCTACAGAGCACAGTTTAATTATTGTCTTTCAAAATAGTCAAGTCATTTGTGATATTGTTGAGTCTAAACTCATCAAATTAATGACTAGAGTCAGAGTCCACATCTCAGACTTGGGCAGGTTATCAGACTGTCGCAGGCTCACAGTCCTCTTTATTGGAAATTTAGAGTATTGGGTTTACCGGAAGCATGATTTTGGGCTTTGGATGAAGTTTGTGCTTTGCGCTGGAGTTACAAGTGACTTAACTGAGAGATATCCACACTTCCCACAGCACCGTTGTGCTGCCCGAAGACTGTAATCAGCATAATGATAAAAAATACTTCTAATTTTCTCTGGAAATGTCACCCTGGCGTAGCCTTAACAACCTCCATTTTCAGAAACATGTAAAAAGCAACCTGCTAAAAAATTACATGAATTACGTGAACAAAAACCAGCTTTTAGCCTCAAGTGTTTTTAAATAAATAAACTGTATGCATTCATAAAAGTGCAATCTTTAACCTGTGAGAGGACAAAACTTCTGAACCACTTGTTTTGCATAGTTGGGCAAGGTTTTGGAAGAGTAGAATATAAAAAAAGCCATTTCAAATGCTCATGAACCTAATCTGTCTGCCCACTTGGAGTGACTCATTGCAGAATGAATGTCTTCGAGATATATTAAAAAATATTTTAGATTTTAATCAAGCACTCATGCACTTTCTTCTGGTATTTTTCTAGCATTCTTGTCTCTCAGGGCCATGTCATACTAAACCCCGTCTTTCAGTTTAATTTGGTAATTCATGCCTAAAAATGTGAGGCTCAAAGGCGATTCTTTTCTCAAACACCCTCAGAATTTCAATTAAATTCAAAACGTATTCAAAGTATGATTTTTTTTATGTACATGAATGATGTGATGCTTTGGAGTCAGAATGTCAATGGAGCATAAAAACAAACATTGGCAAATGTTTGTTTGCAACAGTGTGCACCAATCACTGATTTGCACCTTGGGAATAAACTTCCACTTAGCTCCATTGAGGGTGTTTATTTGTGTAGACCGCTCAAAGGTGCCATAGAAATAACAAAGATGCACTGCAACAAGTCTATTAGCATAGAGGCTAGTGGAGGGTAATCTTCCAAACATACATTTTCAGGAGAACATCAGACACACAGAAGGGTTTCAGAGTATAGGGATATGGACGAATGGGTTGCAGCCCACAAGCCTCTCTCAGGGTGATTTCACCCCTGACTTTAGTTCAATTCATCCAAGCTAGAGTTCACGGTCTCTTTTAGTACGGTTTGTTTTGGGCAGGTGAGAAAGCAACAACCAAAACTCGGTTTGAAACCTGCTCGAGGAGGTGGTCTCTGTACAAATCTAAATGGATTTGTTTATGGTGAGAACATGATCAAACCTTAACCGAAACTAAACACAAATGAAAAAGACAAACACATCGAACAGAATCCAACTAATCACAGTGTATAAAGTCCAGCGCAGATGTCCCAAAGTCACGGGAACATGAAAGGAGAAACTGCGGGACGCGGACTCACTTGACCTGACCGTGGATAGCACAGTGTTTTGAAGCAGTGAGTCCAATATCTGCGTGTGGGTTCTAAAACTGTTTAACCAGTCTATTCTAAATCAAAATCAATGTTGTTATTGTATTTTGAACAGTTTCGTGAAAAAAAAAATGTATGCCTTGGATTTATAGCGTTTTGTGAAAAAAGGGCCAAAAATAAAATTTTTGGGACAAAAAATAACTTATTTTGAATTAAATCTTCAAATACTCACTATTTATGTTTGTATGTTTTGATTTGTGCTAAATAAAACACTTTTTTTACTCATGAAAATGGAGGTATGACGTTTTTGTAAAAATAGTAAAAGATGCCAAGGGTCCAAATCAAGCAGCAAACTCTGACCATTTTGAGCACGGCAGCCCAGGCTTCAGATGTTCTGTCCTCATTGTGACTTCTGTGTTTGCGCGTTCATTCAAAGCAGTCGATGAAACACATACGAGGACGTATGTGAGCAATGAGTGACCCGGATGATGTCACATGGCTGTAGATTCAGCTAGTAGGGGAAAGTTAACTTTCATACATAGTGCCATAATGTTTTCTGCCATCAGTTCCACCTCCTCCGACACATCGCTTCACTCGAAAGGTAAGGTTTCACATTAGTGTACATATTACGTATTTTGCTTGTGTTTTTATTACATTAACAATGTGTAGATTTAATGATTGAAGAAACGTTACTTGATTTTTCTCTGGTTTTCCAGTTTTTTTTTTAATCCATTGTAAATGTAAACTTGCTCTGAGATACGAAAGCCACCCTGGAACGGGTTAATTTTCGTATCACGGTACCACTGTAGGTTTTAATCAGTGTAATATTTGATATGCACATTCCATACATCATCCACTTGCTTAGCCCCTCATTTTTCTGTAAGGCTCATCACATGGTTTATTCATTTAAAAGCACTCGTGACTCACATGTGCTTAAATTGGATGAATCATTTTAAATGAAATTCAAGCACAAGTGGTCACGAGAGATGCATCAGTGTGAATACCGGGTGGAGATTGTAATGTGTTTGAACCAAACACTTGTGGTTTCAACATTGAAATTCTATCAGCGCTGTTACACTCATAAACTTTCTAAACATTGTGGTTGAATCACTGAACTTTAACAAAGTTAGATCTGCATTCATTTTTCCAAGGATTGGCGTATTGTATAGAGAATGGCTGTGATGGAGCATTGTGTGGAAAAGATGGAAAAAAGAAATGAAATGGAAAAGAATTTGAACCCATAAATGAAAAACCACATGCTTTAGATGGACTAAACACATTTCACCATTAGTTCAAAACATTCCATTAAAGAAATATTTGTCCTGATGTGCTTTATACAGCTGACTATGAAAACAGCCAGAAATCGTACGCGTATAAATCTTAGAATGTTGAGTTGAATAAAAACACTTTACAAAAGCGCTTTAGTGACTGCTGAATCGTCAAGGAATCTGCAAATCGGACTTTAAAATACACTGCCTGGCCAAAAAAATAAAAACAATGTGTCACAGACACTGCCTTTGATTACGGCACACATTCATGGTGGCTTTGTTTCAATGTTATTTCCATCTAGTGTTGCATTAATTTTTCACCAGGCTGTGCGGAAATTCTCGATGGGGTTAAGGTCTGGACGCTGATGGCCTGTCCATGTGTGAAAATGATGTCTCATGCTCCCTAAACCACTCTTTCACTGTTTGAGCCCGACGAATCTTGACATTGTCATCTTGCAGCCATCAGGGAAGAAAAGATCTATTGATAAAATATAATCAGCTGACCTCATTCTTTGAGAACATCATGCTGCTGAACCTAGACCGGACCAACTACAGCAGGTCCAAAAGCCCCCACAGGCCTGTAGAGTTGGCATGATGGGTGTTTTATAGTTTTGTTATGTTTTAAACCAAGTAAAGAAGACTTTGAAGCAAGAGGATGATTCAACAGAAATGCTGCCTTTATTTAACTTAAACATGCACACAGCCCTGCATAAAGACAAAGAGGTTGGGGGAGGGGCGGATACAGCTGCCAGCAATGGGAGAGTGGGAAAACAAAAGCTGCTCTTTTATTGGTGCTTGTAACTTCCTTTTTTTTGGCATGCTTCCTGTTCCGTTTCAAGGATAACCAAAAATAGGAATATAAATATATTTTCTATTACATCTGCATCACGTCATCTGCATCTCTTCTTACCCCAATGTGCCCATCACTATTGAACAGAGTAAATGTGGATTTATCAGATCACATGACCTTCTTTTGCTCAAAAGTCCAATCTTTATGCTCCTTGCAAACTGAAGCGGTTTTCCCAGTTAGCCTCACTTATTAGTTTAGACTACACAGCTCTTCAGTCCCAAACCTTTGAGTTTTGTTGTGCATGTGTGGATTTGATTTCACCATTCCTGATTATTCAGGATTATTTAATTTTAGAAGACGATGGATCCCCATTTTCCTTCCAGTTGGAGGTAAAGATAATGGTTGACGTTCAGGGCACTGGGCTGGAAGAGGAACCAAGTTACTAACCACCACACTGTCGACAGGTGCCGGGTTGATGAGGAAAACTGTTCAAAACTTGGCTAGTTGGTTTACTGGTTAGTCTAAATTCCCACTTTGGTCCTGTCATGGTGTATCTTGAGTTTTTCCCAATGAGAGATGAAGATGAGGTGAAAAGAAGAAGAAATATCAATTGGAACATACTTTCTAAAGTAGGAGTGGTGCTTTGGAGCTGGTAGCATTGATCACAGGCTAAAGCAGACATTGGCATTTTGGTAACTAAGTAAAATGAACTTTATTTGATGCCCTTTAATACAGAGGTGCTCTGCAAACACATTTAAAAAAAAGTCATTCGAGGTAATCTGAGATTGTTCAGTGCTGAGCTTCACTTTTTGTTCTGTAGCATGTTTCAGAAGGTCTTACTGTGGAGCTTTGTTGTTCTTGTACACAGTGATAGGAAGATACTGGTCTACGTGACCCAATCCTAATGCCCCAGCGCAACAATAAAGAGGCATCTTTTTGCTTCTTCCAGGGTTTCCTTGTGATGGGATTTCTGCAAAGGGTTATTTTTCCATCACTACACGATTCAAGCTCCTCTTAAATATGACAAAAATAAATGCTTTGTGTAAATAATTTGATCACTTATTGTGTATTTTATTGATTTAAAACATATGTAATTAGTTTGACCGCTGAGATTTATTGCGTTCTTTGAGGAATCTGGAAAAGTACAAGGGAACCTTCTCCTTTGCTAGATGCTGTTTTCAAATGAATGGTAAATATTTTTTGCATTGTTTTTGGAGAAATTAATTTTCAATTAATCAGAATATGTTGAGCAACAACGATAACCATCCATGAACCTGGATGGACACAGACTGAATACAAGGATACAGGGATCGTTGAATACAAACACACGTTTTAGGGGACACTTCCTGTTTGTCTCGTCTGTTGATGGGTCATGGGGGTCTGCTGGTGTTCTCCAGCTAACTTCAGGCGAGATTTTATTTTTACATGTGAATGTGTGAGTGGCAAAAATGGGAAGTGGTGGCAAGGTGGCACAGTGGTAGCCTTCAAAAGCTCTTTTATCTTTAATTATTTTTTTCCCAAAAGGATTCTGAGAACCATTGGAGGGCCAGACTATGGATGTCACCTTGTTCGGGTTAATTTTAACAATAGTTTTATTGGTTCTTAATCAAAACGTTCCCAGGCAAGTGCTTTATTCATGTGTAATCATTATAGATAAAAAAAAAATATTAATTTGAGGTGAACACAGATAAATACATTTCTTAAAAACAAACAAAAGTATTTTATAGCACCTGCATTTGATAAAACCCTGTTCGTCCTTCTCAATTTCATTGAAGATCATAGACTTGTTTAATTTTCATTGAACTTAAATATAATTATTGGATGGAAATTCTAGCCTCAAGATAATTGAATTCATCCAATGAGGTTTTTTTTGTGAGTGCTGTCTTGTGATTGGTCGTTTCGCATCGGAACTATTCAGCTGAAATGATTAGAGTCAGTCAATATTAGCAATGTCTGTCTGTGTACCATTGCTTTAGCTGGGGGCTTCCGGGACACGTTTGAAGCCAATAGAAAAGATATCTTCTTTCTTTCGAGAGAACAGATGGTTTCAATCAAATCTTTTATTTCAGTAATCCATTACAAATCTATTATCCCTTGGCTGCCATTGTTAATAATTCTCTTCACAGTGTGCTGGGTCATAACTTTTGCAGTCACGATCATGTTTTGCACAGCATGCAGACCAGCAGATTTGTGCTAATTAACTGGAACGAATCCAGCATGCCATGCTGATCATCTACAATCTCTTTGGCTTATGGGATCAACAATGCCACCAAGGACCTGTGCATGTTCTGTGTGTACAAGAGGAGAGTTGCTGAAAAGTTTGATCTGGGAATGTATCGCCCCTCCACCCAAACCAATTACAGGCTAGGATCTGCATCAGACTTACTTCATTACTTGATTAGAAGGGTGTTGAGTTAATTGGATGGCGACAATGAAGTGAGTGACAAATTACAGTTCAATTATGTTTAATGCATGGATCTATGTTTGTTTTGAGGACTTTAATCAAAGAAGATGCAAACAGGCTTTGCTTAAACACAGCTGTTGGTCTGTTGACAATACACGCAGTTCAGATTCCTTGAATCTAAGTGATGAATCTGCGCGCACACGCTTGATGTGGGGTTTATTAGCTGTGACGAGCATCAGAGCAGTGCAGTGTCATTTCTTTATTTCTTCATTTTTACATTTTTGTTTTAATTACAGTGGTACCCCGAGATACAAAATTAATCCGTTCCAGGGTGGCATTCGTATCTTGAACATTTCATATCTCGAAGCAAGTTTTACATGTAAAACGCCTAATCTGTGCAACGGCTCTCAGGAACAACAGTATAAGTTGATAAAAAAATGGAAAACCAGAGAAAAATCAAGGAACGTTTCTTCAATCCTTAAATCTACACATTGTTAATGCAACAAATGATAATAAAACAAAAGCAAAATACGTAATACGTACACAAATGTGAAACCTTACCTTGAGCGAAGCTATGTGCCGAAGGAAATGGAACGGATGGCAGAAAACATTACGGCACCATGTATGAGTTAATTTTCTCAAGATATTTCTCGAAAACCAACATGGTTTTAAACACAAGCGCAGACAGTACCGGGCGAACTGGAGAGAGCTTCTCTAAGTTGCGCTACAGAACAACACTTTCCACGTTATAAACGTTATTTCTTTTACAACACCTTGACTCTAACATTTGCTATAGTGCATTATTGGTAATCCATGCACAATGTTTCGCTTGTTTTAAACCTGATTTAAAGTAGTTTAAGGCGTATCAGCCCCTTAGAGCGCACTTTCTCCAATGGGAGGATGGAGCGCCAGGACCCGGAAGCGCAGCACGACATCAGAATTTAACAAGCGGATAATAGAGCACAACTTTGTGTTTCTTCATATCCTGAATTTTTTTTTTCTCATCTCGAAGCAAAAAATTTCCCGCGAGACCTTTCATATGTCGAACATTTCGTAACTCGAAGCGTTTGTATCTCGGGGTACCACTCTTTTTTTTTATGTCATTTCAATGCAATGTCATGCTTGAAAAACATCTGTGAGATTCTTTGGAATTTGATTACAATATTTTGAACATTTGCTTTCATTGAGATCCGCAAGTGTTTCAAGCCATTTGGAGTCATGGTGAACTGCGGCGATCGGCCGGTGGCTGCAGAATAATTCTCACATTTTCATAGTGACTTTGCACAGGAAACAGGAAAGAAATCCACAAATCCTTTCTTTTCTCCACATTTGTGTCAAACAGCCCTCTGTGATCAGCCACCAACAGAATAAACTTCGATGATTGATTTTTTTTTTTCCTGCCGTCGTCTTCTTCTTTCCTGTTTTCCTGTGCATCTGCTGTACCGTTAACACCATCTTCAGGCAGGTAGAGTCTTTGCATTTATATTTCCTCGACCCGGACGAAGAAGCCATTTGAATATTCATGCGAATTTCAATTGGACCGTAACTCTGCAGATTCTTCCACTGGCCGATGTGTGTGTGTGAGGTCGAGCTCTTTTGGCTCAAAGCATGTTTAATTTTGTTTGAGCCACACTCTTGCTTCTTTTAGGGCATTTACAAAAAACCTTTACAGATCATTTTTGACACGTCGATTTGCATGAAAATAAAACCTGTTGCTCGGTCCACACAGCTTTCCCACTGTTACACAGCAACACTTTATTTTAGAGTCGGGCCCAATTTCATGCAGTCTTTGAAAGTCAAACATGGCATGCTGGGTAGAATTTATCTCAAAAATTCCATCTGAAACCATGCCTCAAGGGCATCAGTAAAGTCACAGACGCCAAAGTTGTGCACTAGATCCACCTGCGTGACGCTGATCAATTCAGCGCAGAAATGGTGATTTCTGTTAAGCCAGTTATCTCTGAAAATCCAGAATGTATTTAAGGCTCTTTACGACTTACAGTTTTATCCCACTAGGCTCTTTATTCAGGTCCTCTGTTACCATTATAATTCATGAACGACCTGTTCTCATTTCTTCCTCATTTAAGTTTTCACCCTCTGAGTTAATGGAGTGGTTCAGACAGACTGGTTGGCCCTGTCGCTGCTGCTCTCCGATTTCTGTGTTACTGATGGTAAAGAAAGTGTATTAGAGTCTTTATTTAATGGAAACACACATTTTCTATTTAAGCTGAGTCATAATAGTGTCTAGGTACTCGCATTGCGTTCCCTGAAGGAGGGAACTGAGACATACAGTGCATCCAGAAAGAATTCATAGCGCCTCACTTTTTCCACATTTTTTATGTTAAAACCTTATTCCAAAATGTATTAAGTTCATTTATTTCTATACACAATACCCCATAGTGACAATGTGAAAAAAGATTATTATTTTTTTTAATTATTCCAAATTTATTAAAAATACAAAACCTGAAAAATCACATGTACATAAGTATTCACAGCCTTTGGTCAATACTTTGTTGCACCTTTGGCAGCAATTACAGCCTCAAGTCTTTTTGAATATGATGCCACAAGCTTGGCACACCTGTCTTTGGGAAATTTTTCCTGCTGCTCTCCTTCTGCTGCTTTTACCCCACAGCATAATACTACCACCACAAACTCTGCTCTTTCGAGAGCACTTACTAACTTAACGTAAGCACTTACTTACTAACTTAACTAAAAAAAAAAATAAACCTCTGAAGCACTGTTTTGATCTGTACTAGCCCGAATGTGTTCTATGGGTATGTCTACTGATCCATCCACTTTGTACCAAACTGCTTGATGTTTACTCCCAATGTAAGTCGCTTTGGATAAAAGCGTCTGCTAAATACATACATACATAAATGCTTCACTGTAAGGATGGTATTAGCCTGGTGATGAGCGGTGCCTGGTTTTCTCCAAATGTAACGACCGGCATTCACTCCAAAGAGTTCAATTTTAGTCTCATCAGACCAGAGAATTTTGTTTCTTGTGGTCTGAGAGTCTTTCAGATGCCTTTTGGCAAATTCCAGGCTGGCTGCTATTTGCCCTTTATTAAGGAGTGGCTTCTGTCTGGCCACTCTAGGTGGTTGTCCTTCTGTAAGGTTCTCCTCTCTCCACAGAAGAACGCTGGAGCTCAGACAGAGTGACCCTCTGGTTTTTGATCACCTCCCTGACTAAGGCCCTTCTCCCACGATCACTCAGCTTAGATGGCCGGCCAGCTCTAGAAAGTCCTGGTGGTTCCAAACATCTTCCACTGTGCTCATTGTAACCTTCCCCAGCCTTGTGCCTTGAGACAATCCTGTCTCGGAGATCTACAGACAATTCCTTTTGTCTTCATGCTTGGTTTGTGCTTTGACATGCACTGTTAAACCTGCGACCTTATATAGACAGGTGTATGACTTTTCAAATCATGTCCAATCAGCTGAATTTACCACAGGTGAAACAGAATGTACCTCAACTCAATTTCAAAAAATATTTTTCCACATTGTCATTATTGGGTATTGTGTGTAGAATTTTGAGAAAATAAATGAATTTAATCCTTTAGTCCTTTTGGAATAAGGCTGAAACATAAGAAATGTGGAAAAAGTGAGGTGCTATGAATACTTTCCGGATGCACTGTATGTCGGATGGCAGTCCGCTCTAAAGGCCTTTACACACCTATGCATTTTTTTATGCAGGGGCTGCAAACACATTCAAGACGATATTACGTTCACTATACGTTCAGTGAGCTGTTTCCAAAGCTTTTCGTAGTGTTTCTATGTGATGCAGCCACATTCCTCTTTCAAATCACTCACATAATCTCTTTCTCCTCTATATAAGTCACACGTGATGCATTAAATTTGGTTTACGTAATCACAAAACTGGTGTTGCAGGATTGCATGAGGCTGATGTTGTGTTTATATTAATCGTTCAGCCCTATTCTACACAAAAATATTTTAATTTAAGGGGTGGGTACTAAAAAAAGTGAAAAAAAGGCCAAAGGTATAGACTAATAAAAAGAAAATGGAACATGGAGTTTTTATTTCTGATGGACAGTTGTTCCAGGAAGCCTTAGATCAGATGGTGTTGTTAAGGTGGGATACTTCAGCTGTGTATTCCCCCTTTTCTTCCGTGTAGGAGAGTGAATGATGGGTTGTGTCAGGCTCCTGCTGAGCTGATGAGCTGTGTTTTCTTCTGATCTCATCAAGAGCCTTCAGCACTCCACTAGCTCATGGGAGAAAGTAAGCCCTTTGTCCAGAAGAGATGATGCCATAGATCCATTGCTCCTCGCGGCCGAGGCTCTTTCACATCAGTGGCCGTATATCAAACTAGCTCTTCTTTTGTTGATAATATCAAGCTTATAGATATTTTAAAGAAAATACTTATTCATCCTGATCATGTAAAGATGATGGCTTGGTACCTGCAGCGTTATGCACTAATATGACGTTTATCTTTTTTTTTTTTTTTTTTTTTTTGTAAGGCTGACTTTGGTTCACGTTTTGGTCTTATTTTTACAGAGATACAGTGTTTGCCCACAGACAGAGACATGGTCAGTACATAAATGTAATACAGGGTTAACTTGAAATCTAAGATCGAATGTCAACCAGTGAATTCTGATCGATACATTTGAAAAAGATTTGTGTGTTTTTAAACGTTTGTTGTTGATTTGATCTAATTTTAGTACTTTTTGACAACATTTTGGAGCATTCCTGTCAATAAATAAAGGTCGACATTATATTTACAAAAGAAAATCAAAATAAATAAATAAATAAAATTGTTGTTTTTAAATCATTAAAAAGTTAGTGTTTTATTTCCATTTCTTTTGTCATAATCACATGCTGAGTTTGAATGGCATGTTTGTTAGGCTTTGGATTCATCGGTCTTACTCAGTTTTTTTTCATGGCAACACAAACCTTCAGCTCCCTCCGCTTTTGAATTGATCCCAAACAGATGAATTGCGATGACATCATATATTAATACTTCTTGACAACACTTTGAAGCATTCCTCTCAATAAATAAAGCTCAACACTTTATTTACAAAAAAGAAAATACAAATGAAAAGATGCATTATTTTTAAATAATAAAAAAGTAGTAGCGTTTTATTACCATTTTTTTAATTGTCACAATCACATGCTGAGTCTGAATGGCTTGTTGCCTGTGGGTTTGAACCATAGGGCAAGCAAGACTGATTATATTTGCTTATTGCTTGACGTACATCACTTTGAATAAAAATATCTGCCAAATGCTTAAATGTAAATATAATATCGCACGTTCTGAAGAAGTTTTTTTGTAACTTGATTGCCTACATCAATGGATAAAGAAAAAATGTGCACCCACCAGACTTGTTATACATGTGCAAACTTTTATTTCTCAAGGGAGTAACATTAAACGTTTTTATGTTTAGATATAAGGTGATCTACTGAAGCAGCTAGGGAATGACATACCCTGACCCCAACCCCCAAAATAAGAAAATGGTTTCTGCCAATCGTGACTTTATTATTAGTTGTTTTTGTGAACAAAACATCTTCGACCACATTATTATTTGATCTGAATTTAAGCTTTGTTTTATAATAAGTTTTTATTATGATATTTAAATTGTTAGAAAAGCAGAAGTGTTGCAGGTTTTTGCTGAGGACTGTGGGGGGGTTGTTGGCTGACCGGAGAAGGAATGATTGCACTGCTGACCACAGCTTTTCTTTCTTTTTCGGCTGCCCACTGCATCAGCTAACCTGAGCCTCAAGCCAGAAGCAAGGTTATCATGCAGATGCATCATTTAACCATTATAATTCACATCTTGTGACTGACAACGGTGATGGATTGGAGTAAACGATGTCTGAGTACATTTGATGGATCCTAATACAGTACAGTGCAAAACTCACCAGGTGAAAGTAAATGCTGTGATCAAGAAATGCTTTCAGAAAATGTGCCAAAGAAATTGGTTTTGGTACACATACAACAGATCTAAAATATTAAATCTGAATTTCAAGGGAAATTTGTTGATTTTGGACAAATACGTGACAAAATTGTGAGTACGTTTAGAAATTAGAGAAACTTTCAGGTGATTCTAAATATGACTAGATCCATGTTTTAGGATTTTCATAGATGAAAGATGTGTAATACCCAGAGCCTAATGTCCAGATTTTAAGAAATTACGAACAACAATATAAGTGTTAAATTATTTTTTTTGGGGGGGACTGGAAAAGTGGGTTTTTTTGCATTTCGGTAACTAGCTTATCAGTCTTAATTTTTATGACTAAAAGATTTATTGAAAACTTACATGGATGTCTTTTTTTTCTATACAGTACAATAAACTAGATTATTATTATTATTATTATTATTATTATTATTATTATTATTATTTAAAAACTTTAACCCTATTTTTTGTTTAATAGGTTTGATTGTCGACCACCAATTATATATATATATATATAGCAATATATATATAGCAATATCAATATATTGATTTTATTATTTTCAAAGTTAAGTCTTCATTCTAAGGTCAATTTTAGGTTGTAGCCTAATATACATTTTTTTATTTTTTAATGGACAGGACAGTAGAGAGAGACAGGAAATGAGGAGAGAGAATGGGGTGGGATGAGAAAGACGACTTGATGGGGATTCGTACCTGCGTCAGCCCTGCACAACTACACCCCGCCGCAGGACTAGTCTTCATTCTAGCTGGAATTGAATCTAATTCAAGTTTGGTTTACACTTCTGGGAACAATGTGGGGTTGTCCGGGTAACACAGTGCTTAAATGACTGCTGGATTGTGACACATGATGTCTCTTGTGCTGAGAAGCCCAATCAGGGAAAGGCTGGTTTGTTACCTTCCATTTGCTCAAGAATAATTGCATATGAGACTTCATTAATCCAGAGCAGGACAATAAAGTAAAGAGCATGTGTTTGTCATCTTCGAAGCCGACACAACCCTAGCCTCATCATGAAGTCTGGTGCTGGGAACGAGTTTGGATAATTTTCTGAAGAATTTCAAAGCTGTGCACAAGTGAATGTGTTTGGATTGTGACGATGCTCCTGAGTGATTCAGTAACAGATGCGTTTTGTGTTCTCTCCATTTACAAACGTGTTTTTCTTAATCATGTCCCACATTTATATTCAATGTAATGGTTGAAATGCGGGTCAGCGGCTTGCTAAAAGAGTTTCTGTAGCATGATAAACTGACTGAATTAGGAGTTTCTGAAATTTGTCGCCTCACAAAACAGAAGGTTACACCCAGGACACTGTGACTGGGGGCAGTTTCTATGACGATTACTCAGTCCCTCCAGGATTTCGCTGTATTTTTTTTGTGATTGTTGCGGCCTAAAATGCCAGAATTTGCCGCAGCTTTTTTTTTTGACAGATTTTTCTAATCAGCATTGAATTACTTTATGATTTCACAAACATGTTATGAATTTTTATTATCTCCTATTTGTTATCTCTATTTTCTTACATCCTCGCGGCTTTCTGCACGCTCTGATCACATGCAGATCTGACCGCAGACAACCGCTGCTTCCTCAGGAGGCTGTAGCGCAGATTCAATTCTGTAAAAAATCATGTCACCGTAAAATATTTAGACTTTTAGCAGGCGCCACGGCTACGTCTATGTAGGAGGAACACTGGAATAAATGATTGATGAAACTACCGTGTGAAAGCATGAAAAATAGTTTTATTACCTGCCCCTCTCAAACTCGCTAGCACTATCACCTTTGCCTTCGCAAGTACTGCCGGACAACTGACAAAAGCAAACCACCACAGACCTACTTTTACAAACGTTATCAAGTTTTGTTGTTTACCTTGTTCCTTTCGCTGTGTGCGATGGATTTGCGATCAACAGCTTCGGTGATAGCCACCTATCGTGTCGGCTCTTGCGCGGATATGCTTCTGGCATGTTTTGCTGTAGAGAAGTGTCAGTCAAGCAAGTTTTTTTTTTTTTTGTGTTGCACGACAATTTGCGGTAAAGTCGCGGTGATTGAATAAAATGACAAGGCCGCAAATAAACCGCAGGGATTGCCATGATCGCAACATCGCGAGTTTCTGGAGGGACTGATTACTCGAGGGAGACCATTTAAAGAATTCTTGTATGCTGAATTTGCTAACTCCACCCCTGTTTCCCCAACCAGTCGCATTAAGTTTCAACACAGTTCAAGAAGGCTCAGAAAAAGAATCGGAAAAGTGTGCACACACACACACACCCACACACACAAGGAATTTGTTGAGTGTACAGAGGGTACATTGAATGACATTCTACACAAAATAAATAATATTGAACAATAAACACAGGTTATATAAGTACACAATAAGTAAACTGCTTAAGTTAAAATAAATTGAAAAGGTTTGTGATGAGTGGAGGCAGAAAGATATAACTAATAGAGCTATAACAGGAGTCCAAAGTGAGAATCAGAATTGGAGCGACTGGAATGTTCAAAGAGTCCACATCTGAGTCCTGTTGCTCGATGCAATGTTTAAGTGGGAAGTTATGGGTTCAGGAGCTGAATGGCTTGAGGGAAGAAGCTATGTTTGTGAAATGCTCGATGTTGTGCCGGAAAACCCTCCTCTGCTGTGAAATGCACTCCCTTCAATGGCTTTTTAATCAGTTCTCTGTTTTTTGCTTAACATTATAAATATTGACCTGTTTAGAGCCACTATATAGTGTTATAGAGTTAGAAAAAGTGCATCCATCCTGTTTTGTCGAAAATAATCATCTTTAAAATGATTTTATTAAAGTATTTTGTTAACTTTTTACATATTATTAAGATTTGTGCTAATGTTAGCATTAGCAAGCTAATAATTTCTGTTGCACATGTGAACTTAACAACTGTTTAGCCTTTTTTATGCAAAAACAGTTGTTTTGATCTTGAAAATGATGTAAGCGAAACGATTGAGGTGAGGTTTACTTCTGTACGGGATCTTGAAGCGCCCCGCCTTTTCCAATTAAATCACTTCTGGAAAAAAAAAACCCTGGAAATATTTGTTTATACGGTTCATTGAGCTGCCAATCAAAATCTCACTAGCCAATGTGTGCGAACCACTGTTATTTCCGCCCCCACTGGGGATTTGTGCCAGAATGACAAAGATAACTTTCAGGATCGCAAAGGAAAACTTAGAAAGTGTTTAGAGCATAATCAAAACTCTTGAGATGAAAAAACAACAAAGAATAGAATGTATTTAAAATAAATGTGGATTTTTTTTCTCTTTATCAATGTGTTTATGTTCGTTTTAGCTGAAATTGAGTTTGTTTTATTGGCACTAAATAAATTCGTTAAGGTTTGGTAAATGACGACAGGTTCAGGTTTCAAACCTTCGTTTCCATATACAACCGCATGTTTGGCTGGCACACAATGGCACAAGAATTAATGAATATTCTGTATTTTTAGTGTTCCTTATTCTCCATAAATACAGTAGGCATTTTTTACAATGTAAATCACAGGTGCTACAGAGGTTTAAAATTAGAACCTCATCATCGTAAGCATTTAATAATGTACCTGTATTTATGGAATATCGAGGTATTAGTTTGTTTTAGTTATGGTGGCTCGTATGGAAAGATCCAGCCGAGTTGTGCCAGCTTCCACTAAATTGCATCATAGAAGAATCTGTCCCAGCGCTCCGTCACAAACACACTAGACTGAGATAAGACGGCCAGGAGTCCTGTGGCTGTCTGCGTCACACACTCTTTATTAAATGGCAGGCCGGCGATGGTGTGTCATGCCTGGCTTCGGCCGTTTCAAAGACTCATCAGCATTGATCTGCCTTCTAGCCCACGGGAGCAAAGAAGCTGTGGAGATGAAAGCTGCCCTGTCTGCTGTCACCCACTGACAAGCATACACAAACTCTCTCACACACATAACGTGTCCTTGTGTCGTCCTCCCATGTTTACCTCGAGTGAGCTACGGAATAGTTTGGAGAGAATTTTGGATTGGCCCTTGGTCAGAACTCTTTTGTAACGTGTTTTGTTCACTTTGACCGAAACAAATTGGTGAATTATTTCTGTTCTTGATTGGTTTTTAGATGATTCCAGCATTCTCAATGGTATTTCTAGCGGCATGACAACGAAGATTTTACGCTCATTTAGTCAATTGATTTTAAATTTTAAAATAAAGGAGCCGTTTAACCAAATGGGTGCCGTTTGCTTGTTGTAATTTTTTTTTTACTTTATTTCAAAACAAATTCCATTATCAAACATACTTAAGTATTCCAAATGGGTATTGGTCCACCTTAAGTAACTTATTTAAATGTTTTATTAGATTTCTAATCAAAAGATGGGTGCCATTTTCCTTGTTACTAATCCTCTTTGAATTCTAAATTGTGCAAATTCAGTTTAAATGACGCTCCAAGATATCATCACAAAATCATCAAATATATAAATAAGAAATTGAGAGAGCTTTGCTCCTCCAATGGCGTTCTATACATCCAAGTAATTCAGTTTCCTGCTAAACATTGAAAATTCCCCAGTTTTTCAGGAGGGGGATGAGTTAGGATAACATGAATGAGTTAAAAACCTTTTTTTGTCAATTAAGAAAGTATAGATATTTGTGTAAATACATGTATTTGAGACAAACATTATATATGGATTTTCATACCAATACAAAGAAGGTTTTTGTAAAAATGTTAATCATTATGTTATGGTGAAGTGTCATCACTTGGAGACTGGGGACAAGCAATAAATGCTTTTTTTCAGTGTATTATGTTCTAGCTTAAATTTGCAATGTTGTACACTTTGCTTAGTAATAAAATGTTTATGAAGCAATTTTAATGTTTATTTATAGATATAAAGTATAAAAATGGCACCCTTTCTGTGGAATGTCTCATAGACAAATAAATAAATAAATGTTCTTCTAAATTCAAAGAATGTTTACTGTCAAATAACAGAAACTTCACAATGCATATAAATAAACACATTATTTACTGAGATTTTAGAATTTGTTCTCATCACAAAACATCACATTTGTTTCATTATCTCGAAGGCTCTAAAGGAAATCTATAGACATTTTTAGCTTGTTGTAGATCTGTCTAATAGTGCTCTTGATATTAAATGGACCAACCTTGGAATACATTCACAGTTGTGAATTTCAAGCTTTAATGCATGTTTATTCTGTATTTTTGTGACTGAAGATAAAAAAAAAAAATCCAAAGGAGTTAATTGGGAAAAAAAAAAATTAACAGGGGATTTGGTTGTTCATACATTTTTTGAAAGAATTGTTAAAATGACTTTTTATTGCAACCTTTTAAACCGTTACAATGTGCCGCTTACAGATAAACACTTACAGTAATAGTTGATGTTAAGATGTATAACATAATTGATTACAATTGCAATTCTTTGACAGTAGCCAGCAGCTTTTTCTTTTCTGTTCCTTTTCAAAATTCCACTGCAGTGTTTTACCTTGCAGTGTCTGTACGGAAAGGTCAATCGCAGCCTTGCTTCAGTCGTCATGTAATTAAATATGGCAGTTCAGCTCTCTATCTATAAAACCTTGAACTTAAATTGCATTTTTGTAAGGCTGTTGTCACCCTGCCCAGACTTCTTTGTCTATCCATTGCCTGGTTCTCTGGAGCTCAGTTTGCTCATGATACAGTGATGTTTAAAAAAGAGGAAAACGATAGATGTGGATCGGAAATTGTCATTTTGATTCAACATTACGTGAGAATTGTATGGTTTCTTTTACAAACCTTTACATCTTCCTCTAAAGATGTTACTGTAAAGTCACAATCACAGACATGGCATATCCATAGGTCTCATAAACACTGAAGGTGCCTCTTTTTCGTTTAATTTGGTCATCATAAAGCCACTCATTGGTCACATACTTCATTGTATGTGTTTCATCGACTGCTTTTCGAAAGATGTGTGCATGGAAGTAAACGACGGTGGATGGAACCCCGGCACACTCAAAGCGGACAATTTTCGCTGCTTTATTTTGACCCTTGGCATCTATTAGAATATAATTCCTGTTAATCTGAGCTGACGTGAGAAATGCTGCTTGGTAAACAAATACGCCCCAACCCAGATTACCATGCGCTGGCTGTATTCATTCAAAAAGCATGGTTTTGTTGTCTTTGTTTGTTTTTGGTTCAGATCAGAGTTCAATCATGTTCTCATTACAAATGATAAGCCCTAGAGTTCTTTGTAAAGAACCTCCTCACTTTATTAGTCCTCCTTTGGTCCGATTTTTTTTATTTTTAGTTAATCTGAGCACACGGCTCCTCGTTTATCATTGGCCTTGTGCTTTCATATCTTGCTGTTTAGTCCTTCACTCTGATTTCCTCATCTCTAGCCTAGCATTTGCACATGCACCTGTTTGCTACATTCAACCTGCCTTGTGAATTTGATTATGCTGTTGGTGTGCTTCTTTGTTATTCGGAATAACCTGCTCACCTTTTTGAATTTAATTCTCAATGACTGCTATGTTGTTTCATGCAGTTTGTTACAAAGGATGTTTTGCCTTATTTTCTAAATGAATATAGTGATTTTTGTCTGCTTTTGCATTGGAGTCACTGTGAGGAGCATGAAAATAGATGTAATTGTTATGGAAAGGACATATGAGGAGTGTATTTCCAAAACGTGATAAACGCCATTTATATGAAACTATTTAGTGCCAGATCTGGAGTGTATTGTTTTCACATTTGAAAAAACAAACAAATTTTTCCAAAAACACAATACTTGCCATTTAAAACAGTCAGGGTTTGTCTGTTTTTTTTTTATTTTTCCCCCCAAACACTGATAAACGCCAGTCTAGTTTTTTCACAAAACGCCATTTAACCAAGAACAGCGCATAGAAGACGAGGTACTAAAGAGGAGGAAAAATGGCAGCTGTCTTCTGCAGCAAAAGTTTTGAATCATTTGATAATATATAATCACGAAGAGAGAGGAGAGACTGGACGGTGGATAAATCTGTGGTTTGAAGCAGTGAGTCCAATATCTGCATGTGGGTTTTGACACTGTTTAACCAGTTTATTCTGGAACCAGCCGCTTGATTCATTATCAGTGTTATTTTGTATTGTACTTTAAACAGTTTCATAAAAACAAAAAAAAAAAACATTTATATTGATGCCTTGGATTTATTGCATCTTGGGAACAAATAAACGTATTTTAAATTAAATTGTTAAATATTAAAATCTGGATTTGAAGTTTTTGTTGGTATGAATTTGAGGTGATTTATAAACATTTGGAACAGAAAATTGAGATTTTCAAACGATCTCTGCAAAAAACCTAAAAAACAAACAATTTTTTACTAAAATGAATCCAAATTAAGTTATGGGATTTTTCAAAAAAAGAAAAAAAAGTAGAATGCAAAAACAAAAATGTCTGCAATGCTTCTTTTAAAAGAAAGAACCCCTAATGCAATATTTTAAGAATGAATTCTTTGAAGTTAATTAACTAAAGTGGTAATAATTCCTTCTTCTGGATGTTTCTGTCTCACACAAGCAGATGAATCCTCCAATCTCACTTTTATCATCAATATTATTTTCACTCACAGCGATCAGTAAATCTTGATGATATGCAAATGTGTAGGTTGATGAAGTTTGACCTTTAACAGAGCTTCTTTTAGCCCTGTAAGGCTGGGATAATTTTAAAGGAAATTGGATGGTTGGCGTCTCTTTTTAATCAGCAAACACACAATGACATTTATGCGACTCAAATCACTTTTTTAAAATGATAAATGTAATCGTGATTCACACACCGAACGGCTGTTTTGATTATAACACAGGGTTTATTGAAGGGAATTGAACATTCTTATGAGATTTCTGATTGACGTCTTGTATTGAAATGTACTAATTACCACTTGTGACTCACCCACTTGAGTTTATCAATGTTTTGTTTGCTGCTGGAAACTAATGTGGCTTCTTCAGCACTGTAACTCAATATGATTTGCCTTTTGATGAGTTTGAAAGTGCTAAGGATATGTCAGACGTGGAGCTTCGAAGCGATTAGGATTGGGCTCCGTCTGAGCGTGAATAATCAACCACTTTACCGTGCACTTTGAGGCGAATCTCCAAAACTGAGAGCTACAGTCACAAACCCTGAACACAATTAGCCTCAAACACAGACGCACTTCCCTCCATCACAGGTCACACTATTCTCTTTTTAAATGTACAGGCATGTAATCCCTTTTCATTTCTCAGCTAAACACCAGCACAGGCTTAAGAGGCGAAGGCCTTTATAACATTTGAAGTCACACAACAAAGCACTACTAAGGAGCGTTTAGCTCAAGTCCGTACACATTTTAAAACTTAATCAAAATACACCTTCGAAGACTTTGCTCCAAGTTGCTGTTTGTCTTTATGTTAATCACCACAAAGTAGATCTATAAATTCTTTGAGGTAAAATCAGAGAATGATTCTCTTTAATTAGCCGCCGAAGCCTTAAAGAGATAATTATTCCTGCTGCGTTCAACATGTTATTCAAGCTCCTCTTGTGCTGAGCAGTAAACAGAACGAGTCTCTGAAGCCGAAGTTGTGACACATACTAATTAGTCATGTTTCTACCGTTGTCTCCACTGGCATGCTGATTAGAATGCTCTGGATGTGAGTCAGGAACCCGGTGCTGTCCTCGTCTTTGCTCATAGAAAACTGTCAGCGCTTGCCCTTTGGTGATGTCGCGATTGTTTTGCATTTAATCTTCACGCCGCATGGTTTTGAAATAGAAATGTTTCCAAATGTAAATGGCCTGTGATTGAAAGTACAGCATGCGCAGTTAGTAAAGGTGGATTTAATGGCAAAACACTCTAATGGTATTATCAGGTTGGTTGTTTTGGAGACAAAGTCAGAGAGGCCAGATTGAGATGGTTTGGACATGTGCAGAGGAGTGGTTATATTGGTAGAAGGATGTTGGAGATGGAGATGCCAGGCAAGAGGTCAAGAGGAAGACCAAAGACGAGATATATGGATGTGCTGAAAGAGGACATGAAGGTAGTTGGTGCAAGAGTAGAGGATACTGAGGACAGAGTTAGGTGGAAAAGGATGATTCGCTGTGGCGACCCCTAAACTGGGAACAGCTGAAAGTAGAAGACGACTCTAATTGGAATTAAGAAAAAAAAAAATCCAATTGTTTAATGGTGCATGCAGTTTAAAGGAATTCAACTAATTAATGGACATTTTGTTCGTATTTTAACTGACCACAAATCATTAAAAAAAAAAAATCCTGAAAATCTCTGCAAAGTAAGTGTTCGATCAATTGGTGTTCTGTGGAAGTGCTTGTATTTTCCGGAATTTAACACCTTACCTGTAACACCACAGCAACTGCATCATGGCTGCGATTAGGCCCTTCACATGTCAGAGGTGTGGGCTCGCATCATATGACTTGGACTTGAGTCATTAGTTTGATGACTTGAGACTCGACATGACAATGTGGTAAAAGACTTGTGACTCAACTTGAACCTTAACTCGGAAAGACTTTAATAATCAATTTGCATTTCGCTCTGATGCGTCTGTGTGTGAGAGCCCAAAAAACTGAAGCTAATTTAAGATCTAAGTCATCTATTGGTTGCTGGCGTGTGATTGGCTGTCCCAGCTGTCACTCAATTTTAGTGATGTGTACATGACCTTTGTGATGCTAGCGCAATGCTCCTCTGACCTAATCAACACTACTGGTGATTTGTACAAATATAAATAAAAAATTAGGATCCCCCCCCCCCCCAAAAAAAAACAAAAAACAAAAAACACGCGTCCACACATGCGCACACACCCGCACACACACACACATAATTTTATATATAAAAAGCATTAGTAGTCCAGTGTTAAATGTAACACTACGTGAGTTGAAGTGCTAATATTGTTACATATAACAGTGAGGAAGTGTACACAGTAAAGTGTACACAGTAAAATCCTACGAGTTAAATTAACTCTACTCAGTGTATTTCGTCCCACTCTACATAGAGTTAAACCGACTCTGAGAAAGAGTTAAAAAAAAAAATATATATATATATATAATCTATTTTCTTCATTCTTTTCCAAATCTGCACAGGAAATTGCAAAATAAAAAATAACTGTTCAGAAAGGGACCGAATGCACTCCAAACAGAGTTAAATTAGACCGTTTAGGTATTTTTGATCATTAATGGCGATGCACATTTATGATTAGCAAGTCTATAGGAACAGAATATAAAAACCAAAGGTACATCACTTAAAGATGGAATTTTTCTACACAGATTTGGATAAAACTCTATATAGAGTGGGACCAACTACACTCTGAGTTAATGTAACTCTTAGGATTTTATAGTGTAGCTGTGCGCCATTGTTTGTTTTTGTTGATGATTTGTGTATGGTGATGGTGTTTCCGGATTCCTAATTCAAAACACTTCCATCCTGTTCTCCTCTG
The DNA here is from genome assembly GCA_007224835.1 of Danionella cerebrum. Lineage (NCBI taxonomy): Eukaryota > Metazoa > Chordata > Actinopteri > Cypriniformes > Danionidae > Danionella > Danionella cerebrum. Next base: position 143,150 of record SRMA01026527.1, on the reverse strand, counting down.
AATTATTCAGATGTTCACTGGCCAACTTATGATGGCTGCATGGGCTTTCTTGAGCAGGAGGAAATTGCACTCACTGTAGGATGTCCATGATGTAGAATGTTACCAGTTGTTTCTGGGAAGTCTCTCAATAGCTGGTTATAATGTGAGAGAGAGAGATTCCCCTGATTGTAACTTTGTATACATTAATTGCACATTTTTTGTGCCCTATTTTAGACTGTTGATTGTGCTCCCACTGTTAACAATGATCACCAGAAACCATTCTGTCATCGCATTTATTCACAGCTGACCACCCCCATTTTCCCCGGCTTTTTTTGAAACTGATATGTGAATGGACCCTGATGTGTTACTACAAGATGCTCTTGTGCAGTTACGTAACTATTTTCATGATCAACAAGTTGCTTAGTGGGGGTCTTGTAGACCATCCTGACTTTGTGTCGGTCTAGTGTCCCTCACATCTTTTGAAAGCTATTTGGTCGTACAAGCTTTGAATGTCTAATTAAATGGTAGCAAGATAAACCTCCCATTAAGAGAAGCTCGTAATCTGAGCTAATAACCAGTGTAAAAGATGGAATGTTAAATTCTTATTTAAACTCGATTCAGATTATAACTTTTATTTCTGAACGACTTTCTTCTTTCCTTCGCTGTGTGCGTATTAATAGACATTAAATAAACGTATGCTTAAAATGTAGATTTAGTACTATTTCATTGATGGCGATTACCAGGAAGTCTCTCAATAGCTGGTTATAATGTGTTTTTCTGAGAATTTAATTGCATCTTATTCACACCAACAGCAAAATTAAGTCTATATTTTAAAAAGTATATTTTACCTCGACTTTTTTGTGTGGTTTTAGTGGTCAATTGAGGCTTCTCATCGCTTGTGTTGTGTTTATTTCGGGATTCTTTCAGAGATTTCTTTCTGTAATGCATAGCTCGTGCAGATATCCATAAATCTAGTCAGAATTAAGTTCTGTCTCTGTCTTTTCCTGTAACCCCAGAGGCTTCCTGAGCTCTGCGACTGCGAAGAAAGAATCTCATTATATTCCTCTCAGTTGCTCTATTACGGTTCTTACTTGCACATTACATAACCCTGGATAACTGAGGTCATTTATTGCCTAGTAAATAGTTCTGTAAACGCAGTCCCTTAACCCCATCTGGACATCAGTTCACCGGCAGCTTTTATCTCCAAAACAATATTGCATCTCAGTAAAAGATGGACCCAGAGGGACGTGGTTATAAAACTCAGGGAACACCTGCTAACATCTGGCTGAAAGCTACACTCCCTCACCCACCTCACGACTCAGAAGCGCTCTGTGGGAAACACTGAAGGCAATTAGTGTAAAAGCCATTACTTGACATTTAACTCCTGACTTCTTTATGAGTCACTGAATCTCTGGCATGTGTGTGAGACTGAGCCAAGGCTGGGTCGGCAGTTTGCCGGGCAGACAGGTCCCAGACATGCAGCCTGGGCTCTGAGCCGTCCAGCAGGAGGTCAGGGCCACTCTTCAGGCAAACTGTGGCATAGTAATTGGCAGAGAACTTTGGGTTGGCTGTATGCTGCGGGCTGGGGGAAAATCTTCCACTTTCAGCTGTATATGATTGGGATATATTGGTAGAAAAGTTATAACTGACAAAATTTACAAAACAAAAACGTTTTTTTTTTTCTTTTTTATACAGTGCGAGAGAGAGAGAGAGCGAGAGAGAGTGAGAGAGAGAGATTCGCCTGATTGTAACTTTGTATACATTAATTGCACATGTTTTGTGCCCTATTTTAGACTGTTGATTGTGCTCCCACTGTTAACAATGATCACCAGAAACCATTCTGTCATCGCATTTATTCACAGCTGACCACCCCCATTTTCCCCAGCTTTTTTTGAAACTGATATGTGACTGCACCCTGATGTGTTTAAGGGGTGTTATGAATGCTGTATTGGAAAACAAAACCCAAGCTGAACTCAAATCAAACAGGTTACATTCGTACAAATAACATGCATCTCTCTCTCTCTCTCTCTCTCTCTCTCTCTCTCTCACTCTGGTGATTTTTTTGTATACAGAAATTATGCATGCTTTGTGACTTATTTCGGTACCACAATATATGGAGATGTTTTATTATAATCCGACTGTTAACAATGATCACCAAAAAGCATTAATGCACAACTCTTTCTATGCAAACTCGCTTCCTTTCATCTCATTAATTCATGGATATTGTGACCACTGTGTTGGAACCATATAGCTGAACTCAAATCAATCTGCTTGAGATTTGTGTAAATAACATGGACCCCCCCCCCTCTCTCTTTCCCATCAGTACTTTGTATATAGAAAATTTTACGTACTTTTTGCCTTATTGCTTCGTGCTTTACTTGTACCATAATATATGTAGATATGCAGATGGTGCTCCCACTGTTAACAATGATCCCCAGAAAACATGAATAATTGAGGTTGGTGCAAATAACATGCATCTCTCTCTCTTTCACTCACTCACACACTCAGGTGAGGAATAGTAAACACCATTACTTTTTGTTTACAGATATTAAATGTGCTTTATTTCGTTACCACACTTTAATAGATGTTTGATTGTGCTCCCACTGTTAACAGTGATCACCAGAAACCATAATTAGTTGAGGTTGCTACAAATAACATTTATGGCAGACCTTTTCACCTAAGTTTCACATGCCACCCAAATCTTAGGTGAAAGAAATAACGTATAAAAACTGCTGCCTGCTCACTGTACCCTGTAGTTTATCAGAAAGCTCAAACAGCGTTCAGCACAAGCCTATAATAGTGTACATCACATGGATGTCAGCAGTGTTCTGATATGAAATAGTGCGCTGACTACGAGATGTATGGCTAGAGTTGATTTATCGCTCGTGGAAACGCTGACTCCAGGTATTGGCAGAGGTTTCGTGACCCCCGTCTCATGCCACATATACATAACCAGCTAATGGTGATGGATCTTCTGCGCTGACTCCAAACGCAATCTATTTCCATGACATCTGTCAATCACACGGCCTCACTGTAATCAATTTCACTTCTTGTTTACTTTCTGAAGTGCCGCGCACCTATGTTTTCTGAAGAAAAGCAACTTTAGGTTGTTTAAAGTATGAATTGGTTCGTTGCAAAACCTCCTGAGCCCTAACTGTAGCTGTGATCAGTCATAATGAAAGCTGAAAGAGATCTTGTCTTCTGCTCCCTAGACAAACCATCTTATAACGAGACCAAAAAATAACAGACTGCTCACTAATAGCAGCAGTGCTAAACAAATAGGAATGCACTGGATGCCTCCAGCGCCTGCAATGAAGCAAATATAAATTAGCCTTGCTGAGAAAGATCCAATTAATGTAATTAGGATTCTCATTCTCTGAAATGAGCAAGGAGTCAGCAGGGGACAGAATTAGTGGATTTAAGGAAAGCGGCCGCACCTTTGGGGTTCTGCTATCTCAACAAATCAAAAGTTGTTGTTTTTTTTTTTTGTCTAAAGGGCCATCGATAATCCAGAGATTTTTTTTTTTTTTGATGGTTCACTAAACGTTTTTGCTCGATGTCTGCAACTGTTCCCTTTAAACTATGCCGGAGCAGGGGTCTCCAATTCAAATGGGAGTCACAGGTGGTAGAGACTTGGCTGCGTAATCTATTCCACACAAAAAAGCAATAATAAATGTAACTTTGACTAAACTTCTGAACTTTTCACACAGCTAGATACTCCCAAAAAGACCCGTGATCAGATTGAACAACATTGAAGTCGATTATAATGATATAATTATAAAAATGAGAATCCTTGCAGACCATAGCCTTCATCGATCATTGTTGATAACGTCGATAATTAGTTGCAACCCAACTTAAATCCTGAGATTAAATGCAGACAAAGGTTGAATCATCCTCTGGTTTATTCCTGAAGGGAAACCGCCTGAGGAATGACTTTAGGACGGCAGAGGAAATCTCAGCTTTAGCTACCAAACGAGGTTGTAAAAAATGTAAATTGTCATTTATAGATTTCATAAAGAATGAAACACAATGAAAGTTGACAATATTTTATATAATGTACATTTTTATATGTCGGACTGACGAGCTCATTGTAATTACACTCCAGGATCATGTATGTTTCCGTCCGGAGAAGCAGTAGGTGAAGAAAACACCTCTGGTTGAAGTAAACAACGGTGGGCTTTGTTCTTCACGCCGTAAAAAAAGAGATGACATTTAACAGCCTGCCTTCCTATCAACATACAGCATAGAAAACTCTCTGCACTTAGAAGATGCCAGATGTTGTGCTGTGTATTTTTAAAGGTTACGAGCATCTTCTTGTAGCATTGTTAATAACACCAGTGCCATACTGTCGGCTTCATTTCTCTTGGGCCTTGGGTGATATTTATGTTTTGGGGGGAACATCTCGTTTCTAACTTCAGAAAAGCACACTCTGCAAATCTGGCGAGCAGGTATGTCCTGTACAGTATTTCAGAACTGTTATCTGGAGGTCATTCTTCCCATTTTCACTATCTTCTTTTGGGAGAGAGCTGGAGAACAGAGAACAAATACTGCTGCTGGAAATATACAGTGAGGAGTTGCAATACGTATCAAATTTTAAGGCGGCAGGGTGACCGCGGATGGTGCTGATTGGAGGGTGACAAGTCTCTGCACGAACCGGTGCATCTGCCAATCATTTTGAATTTTAGGTTCGTTTTGATTCCAAATATATTATGTAGGTTTCTAAAAGTTGATTTGTTTTGTTTTAAAATATTTGAAGAGTTATAAAACATAATTCAACCTAAATTGTGCAATTTTACAACCCCCAAATCAGTGCAGTCAGTGAGATCTGGTCGTGAAAAGTAGGGCGAACCATTGAAAGTACAATACCTGTGAGATGGCTGGTATTTTTTTAAAGTTCTGGCACATAAAAAAATTCACAATGGCACAACAAGTGCTTGGAACAGTGTATCCGGTTCAGAAGAGGTTCGTCTGTTTTCATCTTCTCTTTACTGTTTTGGGGATTTATGATTTTTATGATTGTTCTAAAACATAACTGTTTTCAATTTTTGCAGTAAAAAATGACAAATTGTTTTTGTCAAATTGTCTGAATTGTATTTTTATAGAATTTCTAATCATTTCAGTACACTGATTTTTGATATGTGACCAAAGAGAAAAAAATCTTTTCTTTTTTTGGAAGATGGGTAGATTAAAAGCAAAGGACAGAGCTGGTTACAGGAGCTTCGATCACTGCCCGCTGCCTATTTTTGGTTCTAGGACCTCATTTTGCTTGCCATGTTAATTAATCTTTTTCTTTTCAAGGAAATTGAAAGGAGCTTCATTCAATGTAGATTTTTAAAGTTTCCCATTCCACCTCAGCAAAACAATTTCAGCAAAGAACATCTGAATGACTCAGAGTAGAACTAGGTGAACATTTCTCAGATGAGAATGAAATTTTCTTTTTGTGTTAGAAAATGCCTCTTTAACCAATCTACAAGAAACATCAGTTTTTTTTGTAAACGTTAAATACGTCATATACGTATTTAGTGAATATTTATTTTTCTGTCACTCTCTGTTGAAATAAACGTAATATTTATAGAAAAAGCAAAACTACGTGCTCTGACCAATAGAACAGATTCTATTCATTGTACTTTGTTTGTCGTGGTCTCCCTCATTTATTCAAACGATCTTCATGAGATGATTCAGACACTCATTGAAATGCTAAATATGTGATTTAAAAAGCACAAAATGTGTTTCAGAGAGAAAGAGTGCAATTAAATTGTCCACTCGATTCGAATTCCTCCCAGACGTGTTCTCTTCTTTAGGAATGTGCTTGCGCACCAGCGTGCTGCAAACAATTAAACAGAGGACCACATTCTTTGTGGCACAAAATTAACGGCTGTTTTGCCTGTTAATTGAAATGAATCCCTGTTGACCAAGAAGGAGCCAATTAACTTTTCACTTTTCTTTTGAATGGGTGGCACTGGGGGAGACGTTTGCCTTTCTCACTTGATAAAAGAACACTCATGGTGCAAATGATCTTCCCTGCTTCTGTCTGTAAATGTATTCAGATGTGAAGCTTGCGTTTTGTCAATGTCGTCCCGGGTCCCTGTTGGGACAGAAGCTATAAGCAGGGGTGTAATGAGATCATGGAGAGACATTATTTAAACTCTGATTGGAGCTCCTGATGTGGCTGAATGTTAACTAGACGTGAAGGGCGTAAGGGGTTGATGGAAACTACTGTTCAAAGATTTGAGACCTTTGAGGGAAATACATGTTTGTAATAATCAATGCTATTTAAAATATTCAACATTCTTTTATCATAAGTGTTCCTAATACTTAGTTTCCTTTAAAAGTGAACAAGTTGAATCAAAATCACTTCTGTAAGAATAAATGCGGGGCTACGTTTGCCAGGTGCTTTTTATCAGCCTGCGCTCAGTTGCCAGCTGCACGTCATCAAGCACTTTAAAACACTATGCATCCGATGAAAAAGTAGTCCGAACGCTCAGCATGGGAGAAGCAGACCATTTCCCTCTATGAACGACGCAAGAGCCATCTGGGATCGCCAAAAGGGCCCAGGAGGTGCCCACCGACCGGGTCTAGAGTGTCACGGCCTGAACAGCTGAGTCACTGGGACTTGGCTGGATTCCTGTCCCCTGGAAGAGTGTGCTGGGAGCTGGACCACCCATTTTCTGATCGGGGGCTTGGATCCAGTGAACCCGGAGCGTGACAGATTCACCAGCATGGCGGGACCCCACACCTCTGGTCCGGAAACCCCCACCTCACTGGATCAAACCGAGTAAAGGCATCCCAAAGTTGCCAACCGCACTACCTGCATTCGGCCAACCTGCTCCCCACTAGCTCCAAGAACACGTTGAATGACTCTTTTATTTATTCAATGGTGCCTTATTTAAATTAAAAAGCCCCATGTGGCCTTGAACAATGCAAGTGTTTGTGTCTCCTGCCACCTGCTGTTATAGGTAGAGTGTATTGATTTATAGAAACAGCTTTTTAATATAACAACGATTAAAAATAAATGATAATGAGCAGAGGGCCTACAACTGACCCCTGAGGAACATCAAAATCATCTACTGATGGGTGCTGACACTTTGTAGTATTTTTTTTTTCTCCAAAATGGTGCCCTATCTGTAAAAATAAGGCAAAGCACCCTGCAACTTTTACTGATTTTGAGTGGTTGCCCTTTGCTCCAAACTAAATACATGACATTTTTTCCTCAATCTTTGAGAAATCTCAAGTAGTGGGAACCTACGTGTGAGCTAATCAGTCAGTGACTATAGAGACAAGTTCCACTTGTTTATTCCACAAATAAAACCATTATAGAAAAGAGCTGGAAACATTTCAACACCATCCTTGGTTCATGTGCACACTCCCCAATGGAAAACCTCAAAATAGTCAGTACTGAATAATCGATGGTCACTATTGAACTTTGGAACTTTCTGCGGCCCCTTAAATTTAATCAGTAATGTATAAAAGTGGTTAGATTTGACCTGAAGAAATTAGTTGACTATTTCCCAACGAAAACAAGAAGCTTTAAAATTCATAAGTGGTTGTTAAACAGCTACGGGAGATCTTCTGTTTTGTTTAATAGAAAGTCTGGGGCTGTTCCATTAGAAATGAGTGATGATCAGTTTTGAAGCAGCTAGTGAAGCTTGCTATTGTCTGTGTGAATATATTTCATATCATTAATCCATTCGTCGAGAGTGGTGTTTTTCCACAATAACTCATTCATCATGTCATGTATTGTCGAGACTTAAAGAATGGAGAAAGAGATGAATAATAGGTGGCTTGCATTATCTCTGTGTAGCTTGATTTGAACTGCTGGGACCAGAGCTCAAACACTGGCTGTTCCCATGTGACGAGTGATTAACCAGAAGCTGCTGGCCGAGCGATTGACCCTTCACCGGTGCACCGGCAGGAGCTGATAAGCATGCAGGTGAAGGGGGAAGAGTATGGGGAGATTGGCGCTATTAGCTTAATGAGTACAGGGTTTCAGTCAGCGACTCTGGATGCTTTTGTGTTTACCCACAGATATATAGCGACAGATGCAGAATCTGATTACCTTGTTTGCAGATCCAGCAGGCAATCTAGCTTTGACCTTAACCCCAATTCACTCACTAGAATATCAAGTGCTTTTTCACCTTTTGTTTGTCATAATGGTGGTGTTCATCTTGGAAATAAAATATAGCCATGCAGCTTTTCCAAATATGTCCATTTTATGTCCATCAACTGAATGCAAAAAAAAAAAATATATATATATATATGAAATAATAATAGTTATATTATTAAATTTGGGGGAACATCCCTTAATGTTGTTGTGAGGGACTGAACAGTCAAGGCCATGAATGCATATATACTTTTCGTCTCAGGGAGCTGTTTGACAAAAAACATGGAGAAAAGAGATTATTTGTGATGGACTATTGCCTCTGTTGTGCAACTTTTTTTTTAATCTGAAGGACAAATTGCTTTTTGAAAGAACTTTTATTTTGTAGAGTAATAGTAGCTTTTAAGGAAAAATTACAACGGAGAAAATAACGTTTTTCATTTTGTTTGTTCAATCAAAAAAATACAAATGTGAGAAACAGCATTCCTTCAGCTTCCTCTAAATGAATTTTAGAATTGCTGTTGGTATGAGAAAAGGGTCAGAATGACTTGTGACTTCACAAAGTAAATGGGCAATTTTCTTTTCTTTCTACCCTTTTATTCGAGTTCCAAATCAAATATCTAAATTACATTTTGCTTTGAATCCAGATATAGTTTTTTTTTTTCATGTTTAATTATATAGAACATTATCAATTCAGAATGATGTCACTTCACCCAGAGAAATGTCTTGTGTGATTTTCATGAGAAAAAAAATCAGGGTTGCAGAAATTACTAATCAGCTACAGGAGGAAGAAACCTTGAAATAGATAGAAACAACCATGATGTGGGTGTCCAACCTAGACCATCAGCAGATTTTCATTTATTCTAGGGCAAAATGCTGATTGACATTAGCAGCACTAAGTCTACCCTGTTGTTCAAGTGAGGAGCAAGATTTATCAAATGCTAAATATATTACATTGTTGGTCAGACCATACCTTCTCTGTTTACAGTACAATGCCTGTGCCGTCCCACACCACAGAAAGTTGTTCCCCCGGTGCCTCCGTTTCATACACAAAATAGCGGGTGTGTGAAATCTGCACATGTTCGCATTCTTTCACAAAATTTTGCAAAGCACTGATTGGTTAAATAATGGTGAATGAGATAAAAGAGGAGTTCTTCCCACTCTCATATGAGCTTATATTAAAAATGTACAATGCTGTTGTTCAAGGCATGTGAAGGTCCTACCAGCTTCTAGCAAACAGTTTCCAAGCTGGATGTAACCTTGTTGGCATGGCGACAAGTGTTTGTTTCCACACAGCGAGGGCTCTTATAATTCTGCTGGGGTGTCAGAGAAGAAGACAGCTTGTGAAACAGAAGGCAGATTAGCAAATATGTCCAGGTTCGCTGGTTTAGGAAATTTGTTGATGGCCCAGTAGCATTTTGGATAATGTCTTTGTAGAGGAAACACACATGCAGAGTGCTGTAACCAGATCTACCCCCGGGGAATGGTAGCTGTAGGAAAGCGTTTATTTTAACGCATTTTTGTATAACATCTGAAAGTTCTTCATTTACTCATTCCATTCCAAATGTTCTGGAGAACACAAAATACAAGCATATAAGTTTTGGTTCCTAATTGTATCTAATAAACATGCAAACTCTGTAGGAAGCTGGCTTTCTGCAAATACAGACAATTTGATGATTAGTGACAATCTTAGTAAACAAATTTATTTTTGGGAGAATCAGTTTTAAGTGAATAGCATCTCCAAATCCAGGAGTGAGCAAACCAGATTTTACACAGTGGATAAAGCTTGATCAAATAGTGATGAACTAAACTTCAATCTTTGAGTGTTGTAGCACTGAGGCAATCACATGTTTTTTTTTACTACTTTACTGATTGAATGTAATTTTGATGAATTTTACTAACCCATAAAAATAATGCAAAATATCTTTAAAGAGAACGAAAAATAGTTTATGATCAACTCTAGAGTGTTAAAGACTGTCTAAGGAAACCTTTACAATTATATTCAAATGACTGCCTCTGATTGGTTGTTACCTGAAATGACTGAAATGTAAACCCCTGGGCACTTCCTCTGTATGGCTGAGCATTTAGTGGATAATGAACATTTTACCACTTCTCGAGAGCAGCATAAAAAGACCAATCACATTTTTATTTTATTTTAATGCATGTCGTGTTTGACTATTTTACTGCTTTTTACATTACTTTGTACATTCCCTGACTGTGACCAGCAAGCAGAAAATAGCACTGCTTGAAAAGAGATGGCTTGTTCAAGCTTCTTTGACATTTTAATTAAATGCTTTCCGAAAACTTGCTTATTTTCTGGCAAGTTTCACCAGCTATGGAAGATTAAAGTGGAGACTATTAAAAGTTTAGATTTGCCCAGTATACATACATTTTCCAGTTTATCAACATTAAAAATGTTTTTATTTTAATGTGTTTTTGCAGTGCTTGGATTTGTTTCTGTTTAGTCTTGTTTTTTTGTCTTTTATTTTTTGTCTGTTGTTTTTGCTTTAGTTCATTTTGGTTTGGTTTTGTTTTGTTGGGTTAAATTTTTGGTTTTGTTTGTTTTTTGTTTTGGCTTTGTTTTAGTTCATTTTATTTTGTTAAATTGAGTTTTTTGTTTTTTTTGTCCTTTTTTCGTTTTAATTTGGTTTTGTTTGTCTTTTGTTTCAAAACATTTTACTTTTAGTTCATTTTGTTTTTTGCCTTTTGTTGTGTTGAGTTTAATTTGTTTTTTTCCTTTAATTTAGTTCATTTTGTTTAGCTTTTTGTTTGTTTTTGTCCTTGTTTTGCTTTAGTTTGGTCTTTTGTTTCATTTTTTGTTTTTTATTTTAGCTTATTTTACTAAAACATTTTATTTTCTAGTCCATTTTGTTCATTTTTGTTTGTCTTTTCTTTTTGTTTTTCATATAATCACTTTTAATGGCTTTCCTACTATGATCCTGGCCTGATCATGATCCTTATTGTAATGATGACGTTATGCCTCCCATTGTGAAAATTGAATGTTTCTCTTTTATCTCTTGCCTTTTCACACAAAACACAGTAACCTTCAGCTCTTATTTCCTGCTTGTCATACATCCATTTTGATCACATGTACATCATGGCATCATTTTACATGTTGCTGTCCTTTCTTAGCGACATAGAATGAATAATCTAGATAGTCCAGTGCTTATTTCATCTGTGAGAAGGAAGTGAATGTGTTGGGAGAAATGGCAGCAAAAATGGTGGTAGAGGAGATCAACATAAGTGAGAAAAAACAAGGATCCCTTTGGTCCTTGACCTCCCAGTCTTCTAGAGTTGTTGAGGAGACCACCAACATTGCTGCCATCATGACCAGCCAACGAATAAAACACTGGATACCGCTGAGTCACTGGGTTGGCTGAAGACAGCATACTGAGGAGCACAGATTGCCCCCACATGCCTGTATCCTACGCACTGTTTATTTGCTTTTCTGTTAAATCAACCTCCCCTCAGGGGTACCTGTGAACATTTACGTTCTTTCTGAACCTTTATCCTTCTATCTGTGCCACAAATTGCCCCCATTGGACTGGTTTCGGAGTACTTTAATCTAGAACAATTCCCAGCAGAGCTTCGAACATGAGCATTTTTCTCAATCATTTCATGCTGTGTAATGAAATGGAATGAAAAAAGACTAATTTCTTATTCTTAAACTAATTCCCATCCATCCATTGATAATCATCCAATCATATAATCACATTTTGTACCGTTTCTTATGGAGAGCTCATGAGGGAGCTCATCTTGTTTACTTGAAATTAAATCTTTCAGTGCTCAACACTTTTATTGATTTGTCATTATCTTGAATTGTCGCAGAATTACATCTTTAAAAGACTCTTTCTGTCAGATTTCATGGCTTTAGTCATTTAGCAGCTCATCCAGGACTTGTTTGTTGGAGAAAGATGAGCCTGAAGGTAGAGTTGAGCAAATGCCATATCCACTGGCTCTGACCTTTTAGTCGTGTCTTCCGTGACCGGTGACTCGGTAGTTTCAGCACACACACACACACACACGCACACACACACACACACTCACACGTCTAATCAGGACCTCATGCTAATTGTGCATTAATTCATTATGCACTTCTCTCACCATCAGGGTGACACAATGCCTTTGAGGGTAATTCATCAAGATCTTCCACGTCAGTCCAATCAGATGAACCATGCTTGATTGTGGCTTTTCAAGAGCTTGCTTCACCTGTTTTTGTCATGGATGACCTAGTTTGTTTTTGTTTAGCTAGAAGAAAATGAAATAAGTGTAATCAAGAAAATGTTACAGAGTTTGCTATTATAACTCTTCTCTTATAATAACTCAGGCTATGTCCACAATTTTTTTTGTTCCACACAAAATTCCACAAATTCAGTTATTTACCAAATATGTGCATTTTTACAAATTCAAACTCGTTCTAAAGTCAATCTCTGAAACAATTTGAATTAAAGCTGCAAGCAGCGATCAAGGGCTCGAGCACCTACGTCGCCATCGCCTCGGGTGGCCAATTCGTTACAATGCGCTCTACGACCGATCCTTAGTTAGAATACGTATTCAAGCGAGAACTGTTCAAATTACCTAATGACACAGGCAACTCAAGTAAAAAAATCCCTTCTCAAAGCGTCATGACCCCCAGGTGGTGCTAACGAGTCTAAATATGAGTTGAAATATTTTTTGGGACTGTTTTGGCCAATATTCTGGGAACCTGTCAAAATTGGTAAAAATGCTGTTCCACCTGTGATCACTTGGTGGCGCTATAACCGATGATTAATGTTGTAGATGTGTTAGACAGGGACTTTTAGTATACTTGGTACATTTGGGATCGATCAGACATTGTATGGCTGAGTTATAATAACTTCCTGTTTATGGCGAAACGTCAAATTTCGATGACTGGTGTACGTACATCGTTTATCAAAGTAATAAAAGCTTCGGAATTTAACATCCCACATACCTTAAGAGGAGATTTCTGGAGTTTGAAAGTGAGCAGATAAAATCTCTAGGAGGAGTTCGTTGATTTAATAATAAGGCTAAATAAAACTATCTTGCTTGGAAGTAATTATAATATATATAATATAATATAATATGCGTGATTGGACTGGTGCTGTGTCATGAGAAAGAAGCTTCGTGACATGGATTTTATTTGAAGGTTGACTCCATTTTTTTTTTTTATACAAGAACATAACATGAATCATGGAAATCACGAGAGTTCGAAACAAGGCTTTAATGAAACCATCAGCTGGGCTGTAGAGAAACCCTTTAATATATTCGTCCAGTGCTTCCAGGCAGAGCAGGACCTCCAAAGAGACTCCTCTTCTCACAACCTTCAGTAATGGACCTTCGTTCATCAGTGAAGTGCACAGCCACCGAACAGTTCCATGCTACAACAGTCCCAGTATCCGAGACAATCTTGGAATCTCAGGAAATACCAGCAATGAAGCTGCTGCTGATGATGATGATGA
>SRMA01026527.1:115142-129594 GCA_007224835.1 Danionella cerebrum | reverse complement strand
GAAACAATAGGGTTCTTGCACCTCCGGTGCTCGAGCCCGTTGGGCCCGAGCTCCTTCGGTGCTCGAGCCCTAATAATAATAATAATCCTAACAGAAACAATGGGGTTCTTGCACCTACGGTGCTCGAGCCCGTTGGGCCCGAGCTCCTTCGGTGCTCGAGCCCTAATAATCCTAACAGAAACAATAGGGTTCTTGCACCTACGGTGCTCGAGCCCGTTGGGCCCGAGCTCCTTCGGTGCTCGAGCCCTAATAACAGGTTAGTCATTTTTAAATGACACTCCAAGATATCATCACAAAATCATCAAATACAGAGATAAGAAATTGAGAAAACTTACCTTTGCTCTTCTCGTGGCCTTCTAAAGATCCAAGTGATGCAACTTCCTGCTGAAAAACTGACTGGAGAATTCCCCAGTTTTTCTGGCAGGGGTGGGTTAGGGGTTATGAGTAAATCTAAGAAAGTATAGATATTTATGTAAATATTTGGATATAAACATGTGTTTCCAGTATAACAATTTGGATACAAACATTATATGGATTTACAAAAGAAAGGTTATTTTTTTTCCACCCATTCGGTGGAATAGCTCCCCTGTTCTCAATGTCCTTTGTGACATTCTACTCTCATGTTGGTTTCCACCTTGCTTTTTTTATCCTCCGAATGCATGTTAGATTGGGATTGCGATCGAAGACAAGGACTTTGATGCTCCAATCATACACCAAAACTCATAGTGTTAAATCTACACCAGAGGTGTCACTGGGGTACTGTTGTTAAAGGCGGCATAGTATGTCTTTTTCAAAGTATTTAGAGCCAAAGTGGGACCTTATCAACTATTTATATATATAAAATAATAATGGCTACAGGTGATGTTGTAGACCTCTCCAGGTCTTGAGAAATGGGAAGTTAATCTGATTAGTAGGCCAGGGAATAAATTGATTACTCAGATCATTTTCTCAAGCCTTTGTAAGATCCCCCAAAATGAACATAGAATTATAAAAACATGGCTCAGTGGCTGTTTCATGCATGTATCTGATGAGGAAACAACAAAAACATGGTAGAAAGCACTAAAAAGCTAACTTTGCAGGATAACTTCTTAACATCCTGGCTCCTTCCAAATTGCATTACCAACGTGGATTGTTACCACACATTTTGGTTAAACTAATGACTGAATCTGTACCTTTTACAATAAATTGTTGATATTTTAGTGTGTAATGCGACCAAAACGGAAAATAATGTCTTATGTGTGCAGTGATTAGTCTTTCCAACATGCAAATATAGAACGTTCAAAACACTATGGTAAAATCTTTTGTCATTTTCTTATCAGTATTCTGAAAGTAAAGACCATTTGGAGACAGTAGTCATCCTTTCCCGCCCTCATAAAAGGTGAAATATGAGACCATTAAAACATTGCTGTTAATCTGTCTGTTGGAAGCAGCACCATTAATCTTAATTAATTCGCTACATTATATTTCTCACTTAATTACACATGCTACAAAAGAGAATTGGGCAGAAAACGTGCCTCTCGCTCTATCATGGTCTTCTGTTATGTCTAGAAATTACTTGAGGATCTCACACCAGGGACATCTGCAAAACTGAGAAGTCAGGTGTAGGCTTGTAGATTTTACTCCTCAATCATTTATTTCATGTTTAATAGTGTTGTGATGAAAACCTGTCCGAGTTAAGCTTTGAGCACAAAGACTAAGATTCTGACATATCCTGTAGATCGGGGCTTCCCACACAAATGCTACATAGATGCACTCAGAACGAAAGCAGATATTTCAATAAATCTTATTGACGGAAGACTTCAGATCTCACAGATCAGCAGCATGATTTTCATTGACTTCATGTAGTGCGTGTCTTGGTGCAACACTAAAGCAGAATTTTTGTCTTGGGCATAAATAATTTTTAAATGTATGATTAGTGCAAATTTATTGAGAAAATCTCTTTCATAATGTTAGGTCAGTTTACGTAATCTGACTTGGGAATTGGGTGAAGATCCATGTAAATTGTCTTATTGTCTATAGAATATTTTATTTATACATATTGTTAGCATGAATTTCACAGGTTTTGAAATGACCGATTCTAATTGTTCTTGCATGTCAAACGTGCTGGCAACATTTTTCTAAAAAATGGTTGCATACATACAGTTCTCAGCATAAATAAGTACAGTGAACCATCGCTACTTCGCGGTTCGACTATCACGCATTCACAACTTTTTTTCCATTTCGTAGGGAATTTTTTCTTTCAATTTTTCCATGTTCACTTACTGTTTTATTGCTGATCATTTGTGCCTGTGTACTGTATGTACGTATTGTAGATATCTGTACATTACTGTAAAGGGCGGTTTGTTAACAGTACTATGTAAAGGAAGGGTTTTAAAAATCTGACTACCTGTTAAATAAATAGTGTACATATGGCGTCCCTACTTTGCAGTTTTTCAGCTATCGCGACCAGTTCTGGAACCCATCTACCGCGATAAACGAGGGTTCACTGTACACCCCACTTCCATACTACACTACGAAATACTCCCACAAATGGTTACCATAGATTGCAAACAAGATTTGTTTATTCGCACACACAAAAAGTGATTTTCTACAAATTCATCCAAGTCATTCTTGCAAAATTAAGTACACCCCAATTATAGTCTTACACAAAAATCTTATTAACAGGCATTCAACCAAAGGTGAGATCAGTGATTTGTTTAAGTGGTGTCCAGCAGTCAGGTGACTAAAAAGGGCGTTACTTGACTAAGGAAAGCCATTTCTATTTCATGTTCCTAACAGTGGCTCCCCATGGAAGAAAAATGTCACAAAATCTGAAAATGGAAACTCCTCCGGAATAAATTCATTCTTTTTAAAGTGGTTTTGAATTCATACATATTTTTTTGTAAAAAAATTGTAAACTTTTACATATAATTTTACAATTATATGTAAAATTTACATATTTTTTTTACAAAAATTTACATAATTGGTTTGAATATGATGTTGTTTTTTGGAGAACTTTAAATTCAGCGAAGTTCATAGAATCCAACTCTTGTTTAAAGATGCAGCCAGGGGAGATTTAAAAAATGGTCAATGGTAGATTCAAAGTGCAGGCTAAGTTTAGAAACCATAGAGAAGCTCTACGTTTAAAATATAAAACAAGAGCAGCATACAGTGCAACCTCTTTCTGGACATAACAGCAAACTCTACGTATTCCTGCTGGTTTGTGTTTAAAGTTTTGAAATCACTTATTACAGCATCCCTCAATCTTCTCTTGCTACATCAATCTCGCTCATTTCTAATTAGCCATCAATTTCCCCACTGCTTGCTTTTCAATGAAAGGACAATGTCAGGGTAAACCTACATGACTCCCAATTTCACTGTCCACTATGAAAAATAAATCAATTAATTCTTTGGCCTTGATTAACCTCGCCGTGATTGATTGATATTCTCATAAATGGCGGAATGAGATGTCCTTGCATTAGCGCTTGAATCAAACTCATTTCTCTTATGCTCAAGCTCAGTTCTGCATTACTGGGAAGTGCTACGTAAACAATTTTGTGGATTTTTTTCATACATCCATATAGGTTGACAAATTTATTGTGTATCCAAAGACAATGCTTGTGCTAATATTTAAAAATCTGAAAATTTGAATGCTGATTTAAAGAAATTCACCCACTTTTACTGCTAATTTATACAAATCTGAGACCTGTTACTGAATATAACCCTCCTCAGTCATGCTTTGAAGAAACACTGAAAACGAACAGTGATCAATAAATCCACCTGATTGTAGCCAAAGATCAGGAGACGGCCTAAATTCTGAAGCAGAGGGATGGACGGACTGTCTTTTAATTATTCATGAATTAATCAGACCTAAGCACTGTACTTACTTTAATTGACTTTGATCGTTGCATTTTTGGACCAATTTTTATCAATTATTGCAAAATACTCACAGCCTCATCTTGATGTCTTAAAAGTATTTATTGTAGAAACACTAAAACACTGAAAGGCAACAAACAATGGGAAATGGGGCGAAACAACAATGCTGTAATCTGTTATTGATTGTTCCATGGGCTATCAGGAGATGATCAGTGCCAAGGCTGTGGAAACACAACCATCATTTGTTATTGTGTAAAAAACGAAATCTGTACATTTCAATCCCTTATCTGTCTCTTTTGCCATAAAGAGCATCAGAGAGACATCTGCTACCTCCATTTGAGAGTGATTAGACCAAGTAGTTGAGCTTATCTGCACATTTAATAATGCCGTAGTTTGAATTTGCTACAAGTGCCCAGAATACACTATATGTGTGTTAAAGGATCATATTTTACAACCTTATCTGTCCCTTTTGCCATAAAGAGCATCAGTGAGACATCTGCAACCTCCCTTTGAAAGTGATTACACCAAGTAGTTGAGCTTATCTGTGCATTCATCAATGCCATAGTTTGAATTTGCTACAAGTGCCCAGAATACACTATATTTGTGTTAAAGGATTATATTACAACCTTATCTGTCCCTTTTGCCATAAAGAGCATCAGTGAGACATCTGCAACCTCCCTTTAAAAGTGATTACACCAAGTTGTTTAGCTTCTCTGTGCATTCATCAATGCCATAGTTTGAATTTGCTACAAGTGCCCAGAATACACTATATTTGTGTTAAAGGATCATATTTTACAACCTTATCTGTCCCTTTTGCCATAAAGAGCATCAGTGAGACATCTGCAACCTCCCTTTAAAAGTGATTACACCAAGTAGTTGAGCTTATCTGTGCATTTATCAATGCCATAGTTTGTAATTTGCTACAGGTGCCCAGAATACTCACAATTATGATAAAGGGTCAATTTTTACAACCTTATCTGTCCCTTTGTCAAAAATAGCATCAGAAAGACATCTGCTACTGCCCTTTTAGAGTGATAAGATGAAGTAGTTGAGCTTATTTGTGCATTTATCAATGCAATAGTTTGAATTTGCCGCAAGTTCCCAGAATACACTCTACTTATGTTAAAGTCCCTTTGCCAAAATGCGCATCAGAGAGACATCTGCACTAAGAATTCTGGGAATGTTTTAATCCGGAATACTACCAGAATATGTTACAGGCATTTTTAGAACCTTATTTCATGTGTGTTTATTCACAATAACTTACCTGAATACGAAAATCTTGGCCAATCACAAAGAGCAAAACGTGTGTCGCAAAGCTAGTCCCATTGTTGCCTAAAGATACCAAAATATTAATTCAATTATGACATTTCAAAATGACAAAATGATGAGATTTAAAAAATTGTTCTTTTTGTGGCACTTAAAATTGAATAAAATGAATAATCTCCCCTTTAAATGTAGTCAGAAACTTGAAATATAGCAAATTTTGCTGAAACAAGTTGTAGCGGCCAATACAAATCATCCCTGAGCTATAAGTGAATAATGAGTTAAGGCAGCATACCCTTGTAGACCCATTAGAAGACCTAACCGTGATCTCACTTTTGATTATTCACCTTGAATTCTGCTTCAGTGAACACATTATTTTCCCATCGTCACAATTACTCTGCATAACGAATGGAGCCTAAAGTTCTAAACCGCACAAGCGTTAGTCTCACTTTCGGTTTGCTCTTGCAAGAGAAAGAAAAAAAAACATTTGCTCTGGAGATGTGCCCGTTTGTCCAAAACTCCTCTTGAGCCTTCCTTAATAACTTTAATCAGAACAATAATGTAATGCTTTGATGAAGCGAGGCAGTCAGCTCAATTAGATTTTGCTGAGGTGGCTGCTTTTCAAACCGAGGTGAGGGTCTACAATCACCCCATCAATCAACGGGGAGAAATATTTGGAGATCCTTCCCAAGCTTCGACAGTTCAATGCAGTCCAGGCCAAGGTGACTCCTTAGCTTTAATTGCTTTCCACTTTTATGACTTTACTTCGCCTGTCTCATGGGGGAGTTGATCTCAAAAGGTTCGCTTTTTTTGTAGAGACAGACTGACATTGAGGGAATATCTTCTGATGATTGTACATGATGCCCCTTCTTTTACGAGATTTTATGTTGCTCTTTTTGAGATCAATTAGTGGAAGATAGTGGAGTGATCTTGACACCCTGACAACTTTATTCTTTCTTTGTTCTGTCCGTCAAGGTCTACTACATTGAGATTCTATTCACAGAGATGTGGACATTGGATCTTCTGAATCATTCACTGAACACAATACAAGTTTGAGCAACAGCCCAGCAATGAATAGGAAGGAAATGAAGTTTTCCTGCAGACGGAAAGCACACTGGTTCCTTATCAGATGCAAAGTAACTGTCACGAAGCAAGAGTTGGCACAGACATGCTTCAAGCATTACTTCTCAGTGTTTGAATCTGGTCCTGCAAAGTTCTGTCAAAGTGACAAAGTTCTGTCAAGGTTTATGGTCAAACTTTGTGACAAATATAAAATACATTGTCACAGTCACTTTTTTTACCCTGAGGTTTTTAAAGAGCTGTTAACATTTCATATAATTAAAAACAATTTTCTTTTTTTATTGCTCGATAAACTCATACATGTAAATAGAGGGTGTGCATTGACTTTGCTTTCCCATTATGCCACGCCCTCTTCATTGAGATGACAAAACACAGGTTAAAATGACTTGAGTTAATACTGAAAAGTCATTCTAACCATTACTCGCATACTAAACCCGACTGTGATCCTCACGACTTACCAGATTACCAGCTTTCCATTAACATAGAGATTTCTCTGGGAATTTCCTGGCCTTTTTATGTTCCTGAGTTCCCAATTAATAGAAGCCTTCTTTAAACCTACTTTTTAACACATGGAACTATAATAAATAATGTATCTTCACATTTCTGGCAAAAAAACCCACAACTTTTTTTCTGGGAACAGTTAAAATACATTTTTAACCAGCTATTTTCACTGCAGAATGTTTTAGAACTCATTTTAGGACCTATTTTTTGTTTATTCATATGCTTTTTTGTTTCTTTGGATGTATTTTCTAATGACAATAAAAAAAACATACAAAAAACATATAAAAGTTGTCCTTTAAAGTGACCTCTGTGTGGACAGGTATGTAAAAATCATTTTTAATTACACATTTTATAGCAAAATCCAGATTTCAGGCTTTAACTGTATGGTTCCAGTGTAATTCCAGTCATTTCCTCAAACTGCAGCAATACATTTGCTTCTCCTTCCTTTGGATTTTATCACTCTGCAGAACAGTGTCCCTGGCTTCTTTGAAAATCAGTTCTAGCAGTCAAGTGGACAACAGCCTTTGCCATTTTTCAGCAATTTTTTGGCTTGGAAATAAACGTGTTCCAGTTGAAGTCGTGAACTCTTTGCAAACTCTAGTAACCTCTTGACGATCCATTTATGGTCATCCAGCATCCGTGTAAGCTCAGAGGAGTCATTGACGGTGGTTACCTCTCTGTAACCTCTTGATTTTTTTTTTTACCTTAAGTTTTTACTCCTCCACTCATGGGTTTTCCCATAGACATATGGTTCTGACACCCTCTACATCGGTGTGCTGTGTTACAGCAAGTCAAGCCTTTGCTTTGTAACTTAATTCAGATAAATTGTTTTGTGATTAATGCATTATTAATCTCTATATAAAATATTTAAGGAGAATTGCAAGTCCTTGAGGTCTTTAAACCGTCTATAGCTCAGAATGCACTTGTGGTTCATGACTTCTTTTTTAAAATTACATTTTTGTAGAATTTGGAACTTTAGGAAAACACTGTGAATAAATACATTTATTACTTTCTATTTTTATGCTCTAGAAAACACACTTGCTATCATTTTTGTTTACCTTCAATAGTTCTGACTGATCTTATGATAGTTTTGTCCAATGTTCCTGGTGTTTTTGCTGTAAACCCCTTGACAAATTAGTTCTAGAACAAAGAATTTTGATATTAACATTATTGTAATTTGAAGAAACCTTTCTAGAAAGCTGTTGTAGACATCTCTTTTGTTCCAAGTGCGGACTGTAATTTTGCTCATGTACCAAAGAAAGGTAAGCTATAACATCTTTTATCTTGGGGTTTTGAAATCTCTGATTTAGACAATGTTCAATTTTGTGCCTCCACCAATCCCATAATCCTTTGCTTTTCTCCCATCTCATCTCAAGCCCAGTCTCTTTCTGCAATTAATTCCAGAGCTCCCGCCTTTGTGGATTTAAAGCTGATGAAATGAAAGACAGAGAAAAGTTTTCGAAAATGTTTTTTTAACGTTTCCTTTCAATTAAATCCGCATTTTTTCCCTCTCATTTCCTTTCAAAATGCAATTAATTTAGTGCAGCGGTCCTGCTCGCGTGCTCACATTAATAGGAACGAGGGAGGTTTCTAGCTCTCAGTTCATATTTCTGTCGAATGTTTATGAAAATGCCACAGTGATTGAAATTCTCAGCAGATCTCTGCTGCATTGGATTTACTTGTAGAATGATGAAACTGTAGAATAAACTCATTCAATGGTTAAAAGTTGTTTCCATGCCAAAAACTTTTTATAAAATTAATTTATACAAAGTCTACAATAATATAATAGTTCTAAATGTACTTTAAGGACTGTCAAACATATCCAGACGACCCATAACCCCGCTCGGAGCTTCACGGTAAGAGTAACATTGCACATAATGAGGATATGAAGTGAACTCTGGATTCCAGCTGTGTGCAGCTGTGCTCTTGGTGCTGAGGCAATTTAAAGCTCTTTCTCACCGGGGCCCAGTCAGGATGCTGTGATGGACAGATTCACTGGAGATACGACTAAGCTCTTGCGCGTATGCTTCTGACCCGTACTGAGGGCATGTCAACTTGCTGAGCTGTGTGTGAAGCCGGGTTTAGAGTGAGGGGATGCAGGGGGAGATTTCTGATGCTGATCAAATTGAGTGCTTGACAAGCAGCTCCTGAGTCGACCGTTGTGAAGGTAAAACTCCACCTGCGTAGTTTTTTTTCGAGATCCTACTTTCGTTCCTAAAGTTAAGCCCAGATTCTCTCACTAACCGGGTCTTTAAAGGTCATGCATTCATCTGCTATGTACATGCACGAGAGACTGCTGCATGTACTATCCCTGGTTTTTTAGCAATGTGATAAGTAAAAAACACAGGATTCAGAACAAAATGAAAAAATATTTTTTTCATTCTTTTAATAACTTACCTTTAAAACAGTTTAAATTTGTAGCGATCCTTTTTCTACAATACAAACAATTATGGTCATATCTTAAAACCATTTTTATAGCACTTTGTCAATAATCCATAATTTATAATTGTACTAACAGGTTTAATGTATAGCCAGAAGACTTTGAAACAAGGTTTTATGGGGTTTTAACAGAAAATGTGGGTTTATTTAACTTAAACGTTAAATATGGTTGCCAGAAGCATACAGCTTTGATCTAATATGGGAAGAGAAACAAAGTAAAGGAGGCAGGGGGATGGGGAAGGGAGGACTGAAAGGAGTGAACATCTTTTTGCTTCTCTATTTAAGGAGCTTGTCACTTCCTCTTTGTGATGTATTTCCTGTTCTGTTTCAGAAATCAAACAGAAAATCGTATATACTACAATAATAAATATAAATGTATAATAAAATGGAACTTAAGCTTACTCCAATGTCTAACTCTGGTTCGCATGCATCAGCATTGTGGATGGTCCTTGACTCTCTGAGGGTCTTCTATTGATCCCCCGACCCATTTCCTGCCACGAGCCTTGTGTCTTACAGTGTCAATAACACAATACTGGGTATTGAATATATGCGCCAGGTTCTGATTTGTTGAAATTAGTGCTTACGCCTGCATTACACACTCACATTTCCCTTCATGTCACTCCTCCGTCGGTTAGAGCCTGCTTAGAGCCTGCAGTAATTGGCGAGGCGGTGTTATTGTTCACCTTTAAATGCACACTTACCGACGATATTGATGAAAACCTGAGACCATTCTTCTTCATTATAGACTCCAAATTGCCAATATGCAGTTAAAATCGCCAAAGCTTCAGAGCATTATGGACACACTGCGCTCACATCAATTAGCTGGCTGTCGATTCTAATGATGTTGATTAGAGTTGTGTTTTAGTTTGGAAAGTGAGTTTCTGGACTGCTATCAAGGGCAGATGCTGCTTCTCTTAAGACATAATGCTTTACTGCTCATTTTGAGCTAATGCTGAGTCTTGTAATCCATTTCCCATCCGTTTGTGCACCCATCCTGCCATCTTTCTGTTTGCCCATTCATCCATCTATTTGAATTAAGAAGTAAGATGCATAAGTACAATGAAAAAATGTATTTACAAAATATTTTCCATTCATATAATGGCTTAAAGAAACATTAAATGTCAAATAACAGAGGGGACACACTTGTAATACGGTGGGAGGGGGGGGGGGTGTTCAGAAGGCTGTCTAAACAGAGATACCAAGTCTTGCCTGGACAGCCAAGAGCCTCTCCAGCATGTCCTAAGTCTTCCTGGAAGGTTCTAACCAATGGGAACGTCTGGAATATCTCCCTAGGGAGGCATTTTAAACAGATGCCTGCCACTTAAGCTGGAGGAGCAGAGGGGTGACTGTCCTCCTCGCCCTATATCTATCTGATTGCCCAGACACTACAGAAGAAGCTTGTTTCGCTCAGAAACCAGTAAATCGAGAGCCGTTCTTCTTCACCACGTCAGGCTGGTGTATCGACCACTTCACTGTATGAATCTTTCTGTCAATCTTCCATTCCACAGTGGATTTGTCAGGAATGAGATTCTTAAATTCCTCTCCTTGGGGCAGGATTACTCCACCGACTTGGAGGGAGTCCGCCACATTTTCCTAAATAAGGATCATGGTCTTAGATTTGAAGTTGCTGATTCTTAACCGAGCCAAACTGGAGGTCCTGGTTTGATATCCAAGATAGGACCAAAGGTGGGCTAAAGAAGTGTTTTTGCCAAAAAGGGTCTAGGTACGAATCCAAACGAAGTGGTCCATATCTGGTGAGAACATGACGGAACTCTGATCCGAACTGTATACAAACGACTGCGACATTATCTTTGTACAAATGTAACCACCGTACTCGCTCACCCTTGCTGTTTACATTTATCCTGACAGCTTAACATATGCTCAAAAAAAGATGCCCTAGGTAAAAATCAACCAATGAAGTCTGTCCTTTTTGAACGTTCTGTACTTCCACTCTATAGATGCTCATTTCTTGTTTGAAACAGTGATGGAATAAGAGAAATATAGTAAAATGCAAATGTACAAGTTAATTGTCTTGACTTTCTTGCCTTTTTCGGAGTTTTACCTGCAATCCGATTGTGATTCCATCAAGAAAAATTAAAAATTTCTTACTTTGAATCAAATTGCAAACATTATCTACAGAAAGCACCCCCCCCCCCCCATACACACACACCTCGTTCACAGGCCATGCTTCAAACTCTTCCTGCCTCTGCTTCACGATGCAGGCAGCTTGCATCATGCATCATGGATGTGTCACTTGTGTGGCTAGGTATGTGTGCGCCGGGATGCTGGGAAGGGGCGCTGGCAACAGCAGTTTATTAATCGGGTCAGGTGGTCGCCTCGGGCAGTCAATAGAGAACAGACGGCACATAGATGCACACTCTTACACAAGCTGTAATGGAATGTGGGTAGATTTCGAGCAAGTCTCAGATAAGCACCTTAAGTTTGGTTTGGGCTCTGAGGGATGCTGGCTTGCTTTGATACATTGAAACATACTGAACATTTTAGGATCTGCTTGGTGTTTTATAGAATGCCTAGTCATTGTATAGAATGTGTGCTATCGATACGGCAAAGTATGAAACAATTATGAGCAACAGGCCTAATCGTGCATTTAAATATGTTTTCTTTTCTTCTTGCTAAATTAATTTTAATTAATAAAGGTGTGCTTTGCATCCATTTTGCTGTGAAAGACAAAATTACGGTTTAAAGTATATTTGAATATTTAAGAGTATGCTACAAAACCTTTATTTCTTCCTCTCTGTTTTTTTTATTTATTAGGGCTCAAGTGCCAATGGTGCACAGAACCCTATTGTAATCGCTCAGAACATTTTCTGTACATTTTTGAGAGCCTTAATGTACTTGAAATGTCACTTAAATGTCACCATCAAAACTGGTGAAAAAAATTGGGTGTGGCAAAATGGTATTTCAGCTTATATTGCACTCTTTGGTTGATTTACATTCGGCACATAGGTGCAGGGTACCACGACCAAAAATCGACAGAAAATTGGTTATTTTGCAAAAATCTCTAAAAATGGCTACTTTTGCGTGTCATAATTTAACAAACTCCTCTTAGAGATCTGTTGTGTCTCCAAATTCTATCTGTATAATATTAAGGTATGTGGAAGGTTAAATTGCAAAGGTTACATGTGGAAAGTTAAATTGCAAAGCGTCCATCGAAATTCAACACTTTGGTATAAACAGGAAGTTGTCATAACTCATTGCCATACAGCCATCAATGTCCAATCTGGCTCTAATTAGCCATACGTGTGAATGTTTAAAGACAACATACTCTCTAACGCCACCAGGTAGCCACAGGAGGAACAAATTTTTACTTTGAGAAGTTACCAATTTTGACAATACCAGAAAATATTTTAATTTGACTCATTAGCAATGCCTGGGGTCATAACGCTGAGATGTGGTTTTCATTTTTAAATTTGCTTATGTTGTGTCAGTAATTTTAACATTTATCACATGAATGCATCTTTTAAATAAGGAATTAAAAGAAATATTTAAATGATACTGCCTAGTGCAACAAACTGGTGAGGTGATGGCGATGGAGGTGAGATTGTTGAAAAAAATAGGTTGTGTAGAGTTTAACCTGAATCATCAAAATGTTTATTTTTATTATGAATTTGACAGACATCAAATGTTATCTTTTTATGCATGGGATATTATTACCAGTATTTAATGTTTGTGAGTCTATTTACTAACATGGTCCTAATGAAGCTGTGAGTGACAACTTTTCATTTAAAAAAAATTGTAGAAAAATTAAATGGATCTTCCACAGCACTAGATTACGCCCAGCCAAAGGTCCTGATCCATTACTTTGCACTGGCAAACAAAGGCAATACTGGGTTTGGATTATTGGCTAGTGACAAAGAGACAAAATGCCTGTTAAAATTTGTTTTTCTTCACAATAATTTTTAAGCCATGTTTTAGAGCAAATCTTTACGAGATATAATTATTAATAGCAAATATCCTCCAGTCCACAACAGTTTTCCCCCCATTAAAATATGAGCTGTTTAACCGTCTCAGAAGATATATTCAATCTTCAACCGTTGGGTTTGTACTAGTTTATTGTTTTCCTATAGATCTGTTGCATCCATCATTCATCACATGCCACTTCTGGCCCTCAATGACCCACTCAACCCATTACAGACAGACACTTTTTACAGCTCATCCTTCTTTAAGCTCATGTGTAGCCGACCACACCATCCAAACACAATTTCATCTTGAGATTTTATTATTTATTTTTTTAGCCGCGGAACATTGGCTAAACTGATGGCACCCACGTTCCCATGGGCAATTCATCGCACGTTCAGCAGTGTATCAGCCCCATCCTCGTATATTGAGTTTTGAGGGCTGCAGATGCAAACTTTAAGATCCATGTGAGAGGACAGTTAGATAAATGGCTTGAAGAGGCCAATGGTTATCTGCTCCACTAATAGATTTCTAATCTCTCGCTCCCAAATGACTGTGGTTTTCTGTCCTTTTATACAGAAGAAAAAAAATCACTGTTCTGCACTTTATCTGTTTGTGCATCAGTGTGTTTCCATGCCAATGACCTAGGTGAAACTAATTGGGGAAACTCATCGTATATGGGCTCATTAACAGTATGCTAAACCTTTCATGCTGTGAGCTCAATGTGTTAATATGTTGTGATCTAATAAATCTGGTATTACAACATGGAAATGGCTATTTTCATTCGTTCAAGTTGTTTTTCACAATCATTATAAATATAGATGCAGTTGATGAGGAGAAATGACAGCTTTGATTTCTCCTGTAGACGCTCGAACCATGTGTACCCATCACCGAATTTTCCTTTTTATATTAGGACTGTCAAATGTATCGATTCCAAATTGGACCTATTAGCATTTTATTCAATTTTTTGCTTCAACTGTCTGGCTTTTTCTAGTCTGAATACTTTAACATTGATTGGAACATTTACAGTTGATTGGAATTGATTGCCGCTCAAGTGAGCTCTTGCACACACTGAACTGAGAAAGTACTTGTCTAAAAATCCTATAAGGTGCACTATGTAACTTATTTTACCACTAGGTGCTGCACAGACAATAGCATAAGCTAAACAGTATGTGGTGAAAAAAAGAATTTAAGATTTTGACACTTTCTTCAGTTAATATTGAACTAACTCTATTAAGATTATTAAAATGTGGGATATAAGCATGGAAAGATGTATCGCAAATTAAAATACTCCAATACTCCGGCACCACAGCAGGAAAAAATGTAAAATATGCTCTGGCGGACTTGGTCCTATGGCAGAATTCCACAGTAATCTTTATCTGCTGAAACAAATGCA